>CBVK0102164810.1:0-14731 GCA_900067695.1 Picea abies
GCTCTTCCGATCTCACATATGTCTCAAAAGTAGTGACATATTCAAGCTTGACGACATTCTTGGGATCCCTCATCACTTCCTTCTTCCTTTGGCCCTGTCAGGTAACTTGTGCGTACTGGCCCGGGGCTCCAAACTTTGGTGGTGTCATCTTTTATCCAATTTGAACACTCACTCTCTTCTTCACACAATTATAGCTATGGCACGCACTTGTATATTTCACTTTATTCCAAAATCACTAAGTGCCAAACTAACGCATTCTTTCTGCACTTTATAAACCATGTCGTAATTGTTTTTCAATTTTTCTATGCATTTACGCCGAGTCCAATTTTTCCTGCGCGTTGTCTTTCTATGTTGTTGCAGTCATTGTTGCGTGCTACTTTTTTTTTTCCTATTTTCCTGTTGTTTATTGAACTTGTGCCTCTTTTTTTGTTTTTCTTCTTTTTCTATTTTTGTATTCATTTTTCTTCTTTTTCCACTTTTTATTTCTTTTTAGCAATTTTCTTTCCTAATATCTACTACAGTACACTATATACATTACTTTATTATAGCGTTGTACCTTTTAAGAGTTAGTAGGTCAACTTTCCCTGTATAGATCAGTCGACTATTGTTGACCATTCCTTTCGTTTATGTTCCTTCTAAGTCCTTTAGTTGCACAGATCCCCCATCCGTGACATTTTTTACTTCATATGGCCCTAGTCAATGCATTCTAAACTTACTAGGGTGTTGTAAATTTTTTTTGTCATAGAGAAGAACTATGTCTCCCTCCTTAAAGATATTCTTTTTAATATGTATGTCATGTTAGGATTTGTCCCTTGATTTCTATACTTCCTAGTGAAATCCTTCCATAATCCTATCCTCTTCCATTTCCATTAATTGACTTAACCTCTCCTGTACTACGCATCTTTCTGCCATGTTATTAATTGTTGCTATGTGCAGACTGGGTACTAGAAATTCTAATGGCACCACTACTTCTTGTCCATACACCAATTTGAATGGTTTATATCATGTCAACTCCTTTCATGTGGTCTTGTATGCCCATAATATTGTTTTTATATTCAAGTCCCAATCATCCTTATTAACATTGCAGATCTTAGTCAAAGAATTTTCCAAAATCTTATTGAAAGATTCTATTGTTCCATTTTCCTAAGGATGATATGCTCTACTCTTCTGGTGATAGAATTGAAACTCCTCATTCATAGCCATGATGGTATTATTAATAAAATGAGTTCCTTGGTCACTCAGAAAAATCCCGGGGAATCCAAATATGGTGATCACTTGCTCAAATAAGAAGTGTGTTGTTGTCTCTACACTACAATCTTTGGCTAGTGTTGCTTCTTCCCATCTTGTTAAATATCCAGTCACAATAATGATATATCTTGGTCCTGACCTTCTTGCTGGTGGATAAATAGGTCCAACAACATATATTTCCCATTTTTCAAATACCTGCAAAGTTACTTGTGGTCTTAGGGGAATCTCAACCCTTCTGTTGGGTTTGCCAACCCTTTGACAGACATCGCAATTCTGGAAATATTCCTTGGAATATTTATGGCCTATTGGCCACCATAATCTTGCATGCATACCTTCTACACTGTATATTTTATTGCATAATTTCCTCCAACTATACCTTCATGAGATTCTGCTAAAATCCTAGGTCGTTCATGTTCCAATACACACCTTCTCAAAATGTTATCTATGCCCATCTTGTATAAAGGACTTGTAATGAGTTGATAGTATGTAGCTCTGACTACCAGGTTTTTATTTTGCACAATGATAAATTCCTATGGTGCAACCCCTATACTTGAGTATTCAATAATATCAATGAATTATTCATGAGATATCTATATTGAAAATAATTGTGCATCAGGGAAGTTGTCTTGCAAGTTAGTAGGTTCTTCTCCATTGGTTACCCTTGAAAGGTGATCAGGTCCTGTATTCAGCTTCACTGGTTTGAATATAAATTAAAAATCAAATTCTTGGAATAATAATAACCATATATAGATCCTCCCCCCCAACATTGGCTTGTTGACTAGATATTTGAGGGCAGAATGGTCTATGAACATTTTAGAGTGTTTACCCAGTAAATAGTGCCTGAATTTTTTAAGTGTATATACCATGGCTAGGCATTCTCTTTGTTTGGTGATGTAGTTATTCTAAGACTTTAACAACTTTCTTGATCCAGGTGGATATCATTGACCACCCACCTTTTCCAATTTGCTCAAAACAATTTTCTAGCAATTTTGGTAATTTACTATTGTTAGCAGTTTTTAACTTCTGGGGCCATTTTGAGGGACTAAATGAAGGTTTTTCAGGATTGCGCTTTTCAATTATATCCAAAGGCTTCGATTGAGCCCCCAAAATGAATATCCTCAATGATTCCTTTCCAACTAGCTATCGTGCGCCCCAAACGGAGATCGTATTCCAATTTTAGGTCCTCGGGAAGTTGATACACCAAACTAACCAAAACGGGGTCCACAAAATTGTTGTCTTTTCATCTTCCGTGGTTAGGGTTTTGGATTTTATTTATGATAAAAATGCCTTTATATCCTCATTGTAAAATCATCTTCTCACGGATGTGAGTAGCCACCAGATCTCTTCTCAGAGATAATCTGCCACCATTCTAGCGAGTCTTTCACTTTGTACTTTACAGTCTTTGTACATTTTCGCTCATTAATAGAAAATTGTGTATTACTATATATCTGTGTTTATGGTTTCATCTCTAATACATTTATGTTATAATATTGGATATCTGAGTTATCTCTGTACATTTCTTTATTATATCTCCACTCTCATTTTGTGCCCAAAATAATCCATATCGTTTCTTCTGGCAAAGGCTATAGGATGTCTTAAGTCCCCTACTCTTGGTTGCGCCATAATTTCTCCAAGTGCTATGGTTGATTCATCTACAAGCACATGAAATTTATTTTCCCAATATGGAAATACCAATATAGGTGTTGTCACAATATTTTCCTTTAGGGTGTCCAATCCTTGCTAACAGACCTCATCCCACTGAAATCTGGTGTCCTTCTTTAACATTTTTTCCATTGGTGCAATAATCTATGCATACCCCTTTATAAATTTCCTATAATATCCTGTATGTCCCAGTGTTTCTCTTAAGTGGCGCACTGACTTTGGTGGTGGTAAATTCACAATGACTGCAATCTTAGCAAGGTCAACTAGTAAACCTTGTTTACACACTATATGTCCCAACAATATCCCAAAAGGTGTACCAAAAATTCATTTCTTAATGTTTAATGATATATGAGATTGCCTGCATCTTTCCAACATTAGTATTAACACTTCTACATGGTCCTTCAAAAGACTATAAAAAGTCCAATCATCCATATGTACTTCTAGAAATTGATGTATGAATTCCTTAAAAGAAGTTATGACTACCCTTGAAAAGATAGTTGGTGCATTCTTCAATCCAAAGGGCATAATTGTATATTGGTATGATCCCCATTCTATAGAAAAAGTAGTTTTATACCTTTCCTCTAGAGCTATTTTGATCTGATGTTAACCTGATAATCCATATGTGAATGAATATGCTTCCTGGCCTCCCAAAATATCTAATAATTCATCTATAAAAGGGGTACGGAAAGGGTCATGTAAGAAAGAATCATTGAGTTTCCTCATATCTACACAAATCCTTATTCCCCCTTACTTCTCTTCTTGGACTACCATGGGACTGGTCCATTCAGATTCCTCTACTCGTTCTATAATTCCAGCTTCCAATATTCGGTCAATTTCTTTTTTCAATTTCTACTTATACACTATATTTAGTTTGTAAGGTCTTTGTATGATAGGTCTAGCCTCAAGTTTGAGGGGTATCTTCATCTCACCTAGATCCTTTGTTATTCCTTTCATCTCTATAAATTTTGATGGAAATAGGTCACTGTATTCACACAATAAATCTCTTATTCTTTCTAATGTTTGATCATCCCAATAATCTCCAATACTTGCCAATTTAGGATTGTCATTTGTCTCAATGTTGAATTCCTTAACTTTGATTGGTGCAGAAAATGCCTCTGACTCCATAGATGGACCTTCCACCTCTCTCTTTTTAGATTATTGAGAGGGGGGGTGAATCAGTAATAGAGCAATTTAATATTTTTTCACCATAAAATGAAAGTGTTATATCAATGTAGCATTATCATCCAATAGTTGCAGAGTAAATAAACGATGAAAAAATGAGCAATCACACACATACAAAGTACACCATTGTTTTATGTGGAAACCCAAAGAGGGAGAAAACCACGAAATGATTTTTCTTATATGTCTTTAAGAATTACATTCATTGGAAGCACCGACTTCCTTTGTTTTCGAGATGCAACTGGAAGGAGGCTCCAACCCCCTAGTTTCTCAGGATACAAATTGAAAGAAGCTCCAACTCCCCAATTCTATGGCTACAACCAAAAGGAAGCTACAACCCCCTATGTTCTTTGGCTACAACCGAAAGGTGGATACAACCACATGTCCTTGCTCTGTCCAACCGCCTTGACATAGAAGTAGAATGATGGAACCATTGTCACACTATCATTGTGAGATATACTGCTGTAAACCTATACCAATCAACCTATAACAACATGTGCCAACATGTACCATACATCAACTTGTACCTCAACCTATACCATAAACAAATGCATCAACCATACACCAAACCTGTACAAGTAACCTATAATCAATCTGTACCATAAACAAGTGCATCAACCATGCACCAACATGTACCTCAACGAGTGCATAAACCATGAACCAAATATGTACCAATCATGCATCAAATACACATAAACTATCACTCATCAATATGTACCAAGTCATCAACTATACACCTCATGTATGTGTCGACTCATCAACTACTTGTCTCAACCATGTACCCAACATGTACCTCAACCAAAAACCCAACATGTACCTCAACCAAAATCCCTCATCAATTTCATCATCCAAATTTGATCTGATCACATATACCTCAAACACTATACTACAAGTATGTACCTCAAACCATGTTCTATAACCTCATTGTTATACAACCTCTATCTGTACCAATAACTTCAACAACATATCTCAACCAAAATCCCTCAAACATGAACCAATATTAAACTTCAATAGATTTTCCTCAAATCAACTCTATAACAAACCATAAACTCACAAGAGGGCATCCAACATATTTAAAAGGAAAACCCTCAACTTTATTTATAAACTCAAACTACACATATGAGAACCATACATTTTTTTCTTCTTGTAGTGTTCTATTTCCACGGTTTTGTTGCCGCGAATCCACTGCCGCAATTTTTATGCTGCGATTTTTATGTCGCACTTTTTTTGCTGCAGTTTTTCTGCCACACTTTTCCTGCTGAGATTTTTCTGCTACATTTTTTCTACCACACTTTTCTTGTTGCACTTTTTCTCATGCACTTTTCCTACCATACTTTCCATGCTGCACTTTTTCTGCTGCAATTTTCCTACCGCACTTGTTTTGCTGAAAAAAATGAAAAAAATGATCAATCACACACATACACAATACACCAGTGTTTTACTTGGAAACCCAAAGTGGGACAAAACCACATAATTCTTTTTATTATATGTCATTAATAATTACATTCATTGGAAGCACCAACTTCCTTTGTTTTCTAGCTGCAACTGGAAGGAGGATCCAACCCCCTAGTTTCTTAGGCTACAATCTGAAGGAAGCTCTAACTCCCCAATTATCTTGCTACAACCAAAAGGAGGATACAACCCCCTATGTTCTCCGCCTATAATTGAAAGGTGGCTACAACCACCTATCCTTTCCCCGTCCAACTTCCCTAACGTAGAATTAGAATGATGGAACCACTGTCACACTATCACTGTGAGATATACTATTGTAAATCTATACCAATCAACCTATAATCAATCTGTAAAAGCCTATACCAATAAGATGTGCCAACATGTACCATACATCAACCTGTACCTCAACCTATACCATAAACAAATGCATCAACCATGCACCAAATCTATACAAATAACCTATAATCAACCTCTACCATAAAAAAGTGCATAAACCATGCACCAACCTATACCTCAACTTATACCATCAATGACTGCATCAACCATGCACCAAATATGTACCAATCATGCATCAAATACACATAAACTATCACTCACCAAGATGTACCAACATCATCAACTATACACCTCATGTATGTGCCAACTCATAAACTACTTTTCTCAGCCATGTACCCAACATGTACTTCAACCAAAATCCCTCATCAATTTCATCATCCAAATCTGATCTGATCACATATACCTCAAGCACTATACCACAAGTTTGTACCTCAAACCATGTGCTATAACCTCATTGTTATACAACCTCTATTTGTACCAATAACTTCAGCAACATACCTCAACCAAAATCCCTCAAACATGAACCGATATTAAACTTCATTAGATCTGCCTCGGATCAACTCTACAACAAGCCATAAAATCCCAAGATGGCATCCAACATATTTACAAGGCAAACCCTCAACTTGATTCATAAATTCAACATTACACATATGAGAACCATACATTTTTTTCTTCTTGTAGCGTCCTGCTACTGCGGTTCCACTACCGTGATTTTTATGCCGTGATTTTTCTTCCGCACTTTTTCTGCTACACTTTTCTTGCCGCACTTTTCCTGCTGCGATTTTTTTTCGCACTTTTTCTGTCACACTTTTCCTGCTGCACTTTTTCTTCCACAGTTTTGCTACCACATTTTTTCTGCTGCAATTTTTCTCTATCAATAATACCTTCCTAAATAACCATTTACAAAAATATATATTCAATGATATTCAAGTGTGTTTTGAATGAGAGATCCTTGCCTCTTATTTATACTTTCATGTATCTTCCTCAAGGGGTTATCTTTTAACCATGTTAACCCACTTTCCTTATTTTAGGGTTAACCCGCTTATAACCACTTGTCCACTTAACTTGTCCACTTTGCATAATTAGTAAGTTCTCCACTAACTTTATTATTTAAATAATTTCTTTTGCATCCTCTTTGACTTATTATTTAAATGATTTCTTCTTTGCAAACACTTTGACTACTTTGACATTTTGGGGCTTCTAGATGACTCATGAGGGTTCTCCAACTTCACATGCCCATAACTCTCTAACCATGAGGAGTTATGTGACATTCCACATACAAGCGGAAATGGAATGACATGTACTATCCATATAGAATAGTTTTACCTACAAATATATAAAAAATCATATCATTATCCATCAACCAAACTTGGTTCCATTACCCAAACCTTTGTGCTACTAGAATTTGCTACCAAACTTTTTTCAAGCATTGACATCAATGACAACCAAACCAATTAATCAACATCACTCTCCTTCAATATATGTAATCTAAATGTTGTGCAGATCATATTCATCTAGTGCTTCTTCTTCAACTAGTGTTCCTTTCCCATCATACTTTTGCACTTTATTTCTCCCTTGTTTTGTGCCAAATCTAATACGCAGTAGGCATTTACACTGATACTAGTCCTGCATTGTTTCTCTGTGTGCACCCCACTATATTGCATGTGTTCCCTTGAGTGCAATATCTAGGGCTAAGAGCCTCTAATTTTCTAACACTTCCTCTTCATATTTTTTCAAGAATTCATCTAAGTCATTTATCCCATAAAAATTGGGAGGTTCTCTTATCTCTGTACCAATCCATTTTACTGTACAGTCTATTCTTGCACACCTCCTTGTGGAAACTTCATGTAATCGTTGTTTCCAATTCTCCAAAAAAAATTATGAGTCAGAAGCACATGATGTAATGCTTCTCCAATTGAGTACCCCATCTGTAATTGGGTTAACTTAATCCTCTTCTCCCATGGTGGTTCTATACAACTGGTTTATTTCCTCCATACCCAAACAAGTGGCCTCTACAAAACTTTCTCCTTCTAAAGGATCCAATGGTGCAATGACTCTATATTCGCCTGATTCAAAAGTCATTTTTCTTGTCTTCGGGTTGATTATATCCTGGTTATCAAATTCCCAATCCAAGTAATGTTGGGTAAGGTGTTGTGCCATCTACTATCTCTATCACTTCAAAATATGTCATAGTGCGCACTCCATCCAAATCTATTGTCACACCTTTAAGCCTTCTAATTGGCAACACTATGTGTTGATTTGTTGGTTTAAATTGGACAGGTGAATAGCCTAATGTGGGTTCTCCTATACACTTCCATGTCTTCTTAGGTAAGACATTTAATTCAGATTTTCAATCTAGTATAATATCTCCCATGTTGAAATCATCAATGTTAGAATTTAATCTGAATTCTATGCTTGTCCTTCTTCTTGTATGGAGATGGTTGACTATGTTCTGCTCTAACTTCCTTTCTACCTCTATGTTGCATCTTTCTAGCATATTTTGTAAAACTTTAACAGATGATGGATCATTCAATATCTTAACACAAGATTGTAGAAAAGTCTTTATGGTACTTACTTTCTCTAAAGGTTGTCCTTTATTGGTATGGTCGATTGAGGATGACATCTCGTACATTGGTGGGTTTTGAGTTTGTTGCAGCATAACTGAGGTAGACACAACATTCTACTTGAGAAACTGATGTTTGGCATCCTTCAATGTTTTTTTTTTTTTTCGCGCGTCAAACTAATTTTGTGGCTCAATATTATTCATAACCCATGGGTGTTGAAATGGATCTTATTTTTCTGCACTAGTTCCTATATCGGCTCCTCCTCGAGTGAATATATTGATATTTCTCCCATCATCCCTGGTTTCTAGATAAATCCATTGAACATTCTGGTTTTTCTGGTTCCTTCTTTCCTGGATCTTTCCCAAGAGTGTTGGGCAGGCTTCTGTGTCATGGTGTGTTGCACAAAAGTACATACATGTCACTGGTGGAATTTGGAAATCCCTTGCATAATGTCCTAGTTGTTGGAAGTTTTTGAACACTACAGGTCCTCTACCTCATCCAAATCCTCCACTACCTAGTCCTCCACCTATGTATCCACCTCGATCTCCTCACAGTGCATTGTACTAGGGTAGTTGGTTATATTGTGCAGGGTCATACTGTGGTTGTGCATTATTGTACTGTGGTTACGCATTATTGTATTTTACGCATTTTTTTATGGTGATGGTACCTAGATGAACTCGGGTGTAGCTTGTCCTTTCATCATCTCTTCTTGAACCGTATAAGTGTATGAATTTATTTATCTGATTAGCTCCATTGTTCTACAATACTTATAATCATGACCCACTAATTTGCAAAAATTGCAATATGAACTTTGTGGTACTCTTTTATACTTATGTATCATTGGAAAATGATATGGATCATGCCCATGCATATTACAAATATCTCACCATGGTCCTTCTATTAGAAAGGGGTTTGGCACCCATGTTTCCATGTGCTGCACAAAATTTGGACATTCGTTTGTATGGTGTCCTTCTATCCTGCATAGCATACACCAAACAACCTCTCTTTTATCTTTTCCCTTATTATGGTTAAGTTGAAATGTTATATTCTTCAAATCCTCCTTCAACTCCTCTATTGTTGGATCTGTATGTTGATACTAGTTCTCTTCCAGTTGCAGGGTTTCTTGCAGAGCTTCTGCCTGAGTTTGGATCTTTTGATGTCTTAAAGGATACGTCAAGTGTGGTAACAATGAGTTCACAAATATGTCCCTATGTTTCAAGTCAATAACTGCATATTTAAACTTACCTTTCATAAGTTTGAACCTCTAATCAATTTCCCAAACAGACTCACCTAGTTTCTACTTGATTTCAATCATTTCATTCATGTACTAGTCTTCTAATCTTTGATTTTTAAACTTGTTTACCAATAGTTTTTTCACGTCTATGATAGTGTTTGGTACTCCTTATGGACTGTTTAAATCCAGTCTTGTGTCCCAGTCCAACACGTAGTCTCTTAGTGTGATAGCTAACTGTGTGAGCTTTGTATCCTCATATGTGATCTACTTTTCTTCCCAGATATTCTCACAAATGATTAAGATCATCCTCTGATGCCTCTTCTAGAAATTCTTGTAATCTTATTGTGGGATCATGTCCTTCCATTTTGAACTGTGTTGAACTACTGCCTCCACGTGGTGTAGATAATTGACTGTTACTTCCTGAACTTTCTCCCAAGTTGATTTTCCTTGATTGGATCCATTTCCTGTTTCTTTTCTTCCCCTAAAATTCAGTTTTCTAATTGTTGGTGTTCTTTCTGGTGTATTAGTCACACATGGGGTTGTAGGTTCCACACTAACGATGATTTGGATTGGAGTTCTACCTTTTGTTCCTAACCCTGGACTTCCTGTTTTCCTTTCATATGTTGCATGCAATATTTCTTTAATCTGCTCCACAACTCAAAGATCCTCTACCTCTTCTTCATCAATCGTCAATCCCTCTCTATCGACTATGGCTCTCTTCTTCTTATTCATTTTATATTGGTAGGGTATTCTGCTACGCATCTTTATATCTTTTTCCATTATATTCTTTATTTGGTCCTCTTCCATCATAATTGGGTCTGTGGCATCCTTCTTATTTCCCTTATCCATCTATCTATCCATTTCTCAACCTCTTGTCAGTGCTTCCCCCCTTCCCCATGCATGCATGGAAGTTTAGTTGTCTAATTCCATGGGGATCACACCATTGTCATACAATAAAATATTGATTGAAGTATACAACTATCTGATGTATCTACCTCTGGGTCCCTTTAGAAAATATTTCTCTATTGCGGTGTAGGAATTCACAGTATCTACTGCAAATTCGGTGATAAACCCTTCAACAATATTGTCTAACCAGAAATCGACTACACATGTAATTTTGTTATTAAATTGTTTTGATTGCACAATCTCCACAAGATTCCCCTCCAAATGTTTGATTCGATTTGTAGGGTGGTTTTCCTTTAACCTCAATAACCACTCCTACAACAAATGTGGGAAATCACAAAAAAATACCTCATGCAAGTCGGTAAACACGTATTTGTCGATATATTTGCACGATGTTAACTTGGGTTTTATGTTTTCCTTATGCGCAAACTCAAGTTCCTTTCTTTTCAACCATCTTTCAATCTCCGCCTTCATTGGATTCCATGGCCTTAACATTCCCTTCTATACTTTGATCCTCCACCCGTTTCCTCCACAGATCCCATCCACTCAATCTTATGCAGTTTCAACCACCAACAGAACCATTTTTTGTTTCTTACCTTCTTCTTGGGATGACCTAGGTTCTGATCTCAAACAGTTTTCCAACAAAACCCTCAAAACTATTGTCCCTCCTAGGAAACTCGAAGGCAACGCTGCACAGAGGGTGCACAACATAGTCTCACCTCAGATATATTTTATGGAGGACTACAATACTTAGGTGTTTGCAATCTAAGAACGAGTGGGGATTGTTGTAGGGTTCTTTCTTTCGTATGCATTATCTTTCTTAATCATTCATCTACTTCTATGATTTATTCATCGTTAAACCTATGCATGTGTGCTGATGTAGCTACTTTAACCATTCGTTCTTAAGCTAATGATCAACAGAAAGTAAATCATTCATTAAAAATCACACATAACACAAGGTTTATTGTGGTTCACCCCCTCCTGGGATACATCCACAAAGATCTAGCTTCTCTGCTCTTTTATTTATTCTGTTGCAAAATCTTGCACTGTGCAAATTACATCTTATATAATACAATCAAAATGAGGGTAAGAACCCTTTATTTGGATGACTATATCACACCAGGATCCTCAGACTGTGACCCAACCCTCAAATACTAACTTATTCAACTCTTATACAATCCTTATTACAATCAGTAGCATTCCAACCAATTAACTCTCAATCCTTAACTGACATCCCTTTCACCTAGACCTCCTAGGTCCTTATTTTTACTACTTTATAGGCTTATAGCCATTACAATAATTGTCAGAAACCCTAACACTATCATAGTTAGGCATGTTTTCCTACACACCACGTTGCTTTTCCTTTTGCATGTTGCCTTTCCTTCTTTTTATGCATAATTATTTCTTTTTGCCTGTTGCACGCGCTCCAAAATTAGGTCTTTCTTTCCAAAAATAGGTCTTTCCCAAAACAACTCTTTCTCCCAAAAATAGGATTGTGCCCAAAATAGACTTCCTTCTCAAAATAATCCTTCTCCCAACATGGACTTCCTTCTCAAATAGGCCTTCACCCAACATAGACTTCCTTCTCAAAATACTCCCGCGCACAACAAAATACCAGGTCTGAAATCTCCATGATTAACCAGACTAGAAATAAACCTTCAGTATTTTACGAGATCAATAAATGAAATGATTGATCCACGGAAATTTTCTGAAATAGATTTCAACATAAATATTTGAATAACAATGATGTCTAGAACATTAAAACATGCTTTCAGATAGTCTCAAAGAATATCTGATGTTGTTATATATAAGAATAAATCTATATTAATAAAGATGCAATATTAAAGGAAAAATCATCCTTGAAAGATTGATTGAATAAAGTATAAGATATGTGTAGCCAAAAAATTAAAACAAAGGGTGATGAAATCAACTAAATCAAAAGAAAAATCAACCAAACTCACTCATAATTCTAAAAAAATTCAATCATGTAGAATTGTCAAATTAGAATAATGTAGATATAAACATGGAACACATATGATTTCTCATTTTCACCACAAAAGGGACATAATATAATTATTTATTTAAAATATCCCACCTGTAATATGACAAAATGCTTGAAAACATATCTGACATGGTGAACATGCATATAGTCGGTGATCTAAAAATTACCCCACCACATTGAAATTTTTGAGAATGAAATAAAACATATTTTCCGATATAAAAAAATAAAAGTTTTGTTTAAAGATCCATTCGAGGGGAAAAAATTAGTGTGCAATCCTTCTATTTCTTTCTAACTTTACTAATAAATCCATTTATTGATCAACCAATAGTAATACAAAGAAAAGGAAACAAGAATACTAATTAAAAACTAGAAAGGAAAACTAATACTATGCAAAGAAAAGACACTATCCTATTCTATCCTACTCCTATCCTAAACTACACTGGCTGAAAAATGAACTATGTAAATTCATAATGTCAATGTATCCATCCTTGTAATTCCAAGCCTGCAAATAAATGTTCATCATAAAATATTAGTAATAGGACTTGAGAAAAAATACAGTAAAAGTAAGAAATTTAAAACATTGATAACTCTATCCAACATATTAGAAATTTCATAGTGATAATTCATAGGAAATTTATACGAGTAAGACCCATCCAACTATGCTTTGATTCTATCATAAAATATTGCATGAATATCATATAATTGATGGAGGGAATTTAGGGGAAGCTAGCATACTAAATGAGAACCATGCATAGAATTTGTGTAAAGTGTACTCGATGAGAGAATCTTTGTTCTTATATATTTTTAATTCCTGAGAACAAGCCAAAATAAAAAGAGCCTAACATAACCATTTCTCTAGACCAAAGTGCCTCATTGTCTTGGCAAGCCTCTCGGGGTTCATACCTCAAGAAACCATCAACTTGAGATAAATTAGTGGGATAAAATGAGATACATGGACTAGCACCCACCATGGTATAAGATAGATATTCAAGACAATGGTGCAAACCACTAACATCAACAATCACAACTAAGGGGTTACTTCAACAAGAAGACTCCCTATTAATCAAAAATTCATATGAAACAAAAGAAGGCATGGTCTAATACACATATGCTGCAACATTTCCTTCATCCCATGAAAAAGGTTGATAAGGAATAGTTTTATTAATATCATGGGATGAGACCTTATCCTATTTATCTTCCAGATGCACATTACCACCACTAAGTACTTCAAAATAGGTTGTCTCTATTGAGTTTATTTGAATAGGATAATTGGTGGCTTCTTGCAAAATCAAACCATTGAAGAGATCAGGATACACAAAATAGTAAGTATAAAATTAAGAGAATGAAAATCCTCCCTTGAACAAGAAATATTTCCAAAAGGTGATTCTTTGAGTGGTAGTTTCTCTTCATTAATAACATTTGTGGATGATTGTGAATTATTAGGCTCCACACTAGGAATGGTTTCACAATGAACACTTACTTCCACAACATCGTTTTCCTCTTCCAAGAAAAAACTGGATTGTTGTGCTAAAAGTGTTATGCCTTGTGTTGTTCCAGAGTTTGTGTTTTAAGGCTATAAAATACACCGTCTAGGCATCCAAGAAATGATAAAACTTTTTAGACAATGAAACGAGGGAAACTAGACCAGGGTCAGTTTCTCAACCGCCTCCGTCTTTCTTCCCTTTGTTCCTGGATAGTTATATCTCGTTCAATCGCTGCCCACGATCGTTCTAACTCGATTCTGTTTGTAGCGGTTTGCAAGATAGTGTTGAATAAGTTTAATGCTATGCTAGTTTGATCTTGTAAACCGGGTTCGACGTTTGGTTGCCTCCCGTTTGGGACTGTCATGGGCGATTGATTGTTTTCTTTTTATTTTTAATTTTTAAAAGGTTTTGGTAATTTGTTACTTCAGAACTTCTGGCAAGATATGGTAAGTTGATTTTAAAATTTAAACATAAAAATGGAGACACAAGCAAGGCTTTCTCCTGGTTCAGTGGCGATCATCAAATTGTTTAACAAATGAAACATACATAAAGAAAAGAACATAGATATTCTAACAAAAGATCATATTAAGGAACAGAGAGCTACAGGTCTTGAAATCATTAAAACAACTCCAGAGGAAAGGCTGTAGCCTACTCAACATCCAAACCA
>CBVK0102164811.1:0-12300 GCA_900067695.1 Picea abies
TTATGGTTGGGTGGTAATTTGTACATTACCTGGATATGTTCGGGCCTGAACGAGCCGGTAACTTCTCCTCTTTCATTCAATATGCTTCTCGTCGGGACGTCTAATTTGTCCAGTGCCCATATGACCATATCAGTGTATGAGACCAGTCTCGGGCGCGCGGCAGCTTTATGAAGGCCGGTGCTGGCGATATTTCGGAGGTAATTCTCCCCATCCTCGTCTGAATATGAGAGTTCTCCTTCCAATTTATCGGCAATGGTGGCCCATGACTTGATGTTGTGTATAACTCCTGCTGCGGTAGTGTTGGAGATGATGTCGCTTTCTGGCGGTTCTTCGCCTTTCTTTGAAGTTTTTTTAGGCGCCATCACTATACGTCTAACAGCTGTGTCTTTAAATCAGAGCAGTGAAAATTCAAAAATGAACCAGGGTGCTAATGATGCGGCAGCTGCAAGGATAAGATGCGCTCTGTGTCTTCTCGAGCTTCTGTAGCAGAGAAGAATGCAAATTCAGAATAATGCCCTTTTTAAAACGTTGTTTCGAATATATGATAGTTATTTTCGAAATCCTTTCATCTAATATGACATAAATGGAAAGATATGCCCAATGAATGCGTTAAATGCTCGTACCTGCGATTTCCTGATATTTGAATGCCTAATAAACGCCTGTCGCATGTGTTATTATTTATAAAA
The DNA here is from genome assembly GCA_900067695.1 of Picea abies. NCBI lineage: Eukaryota > Viridiplantae > Streptophyta > Pinopsida > Pinales > Pinaceae > Picea > Picea abies. Next base: position 687 of record CBVK0102164811.1, read on the forward strand.
AATTTTGAAATTTCGGTCATCGGGGTTTCGGGACTTTCGATGCTAAGAAACGAACCATCGTAAAACCCCGATCGCCGAAGCTGCGATCTATTAATTGGTTAATCGTTTGATTATCTTAATTAATCAGGTTTATCGTTTCGGAGATTTGTTAATCAAGAATTCAGGATTCGGGAAATCGGGGATCGGGAGATCGGGACTTTTACTGTTGCGGAAGTTTCTATTTGCAGAAACGCGAATTACGATTTCCCGATGTGATTAATTAATTTTAATTACACTTAGCAGTAATTTGATTATCGCTAAACCTTTTTCAAAAATAAGTTATGATCGGGGATCGGGAAATCGGAGAGAACGAGGTTAAGCACATTTGTTCTTTCAAAACTGCGAAACGCGATTTCCCGATACGATTATTTCAAGGTTTTAAACTTATCTTAAAACGATAATCTAATTTAAGGCGTGTTAATTACGCATTAATGATTCGGAAAATCGGCGGTCGGGATTTCGCGACCTAATATGCATTGAGACTTGTTCTTTCAAAACTGCGAACTCCGATATCCCGATACGATTTTAAGAAAATTGTAAGTTCCACTATTCAGGTTTATTCTAGGAGTTATTTGGAAACGTATTTGGAACATCCATTGATTTAAGTTTCAACCATTATTTTCCAGAAAAAATAAGTTTTAAGCAGATTTCAAATTTATTAGGTGTGGCAAGCTTTTGTCTTATATAGATCCGAAAATTACAAAGATCTCAGGATATCCGAAAATTTGTTCATAAGGTAAAAATTTAAGTTCTGTTTCAACACCTTGTATGTTTATTTCCTCTCCCTGAGTGAAATGATCAACATGGTTGTTTATATCCTGCACAATATAAGAATATGAAATATCTTTGAAAACATACTCATGGTTAGAAGAGAGCAAAAAATCACAAGAATTTCAGCACAATAAGGTTCAATAAATGATCCAGCAACAATAGGAAACCCTTCTTGATCTAACTCAGTAAAACTAGGAGAATGTGTAACAATAGAAGAATTCAAACTAGTATAAATTAATTCCACTTTATCCATGGGTGAGGAAAATTTCATTCTATGAGTGCCCATATTTTATTCATTTGTAGATTGATTTGCATTCATGTCTTTGTCTATAGTTTCATCCTCTGTTTCTTGAGATGGAAAAGATGAGATAGGATAATTAAAACCTAACATAACCATCAGTGTGACCCAAAGTGTCCCATTATCAGTAGGAAAACCCTCCTCTTGTTCAACTACAGAAAAATCTAAACTCAATTTTACAACATAAGAGGTCTCTTTTTTATCACAAGTAAATAGAGGGGGTATGGAGTAGTGAAAGGATACATATGATTCTCCTGAAAAAAAGAGTTATATCTCTCACATATATCTCCAATGGTAAATAAATATCTATATATATGAATTCCAACTAAGATATTAGTATTTTCAACATTTTCTTGCAAATACAAATCAACATGTAAAGTAGCATTAAGACATGATTTATATTCTTCATCTATTAGTTGATATGTTTCATTAGTAAGAACATATAAATAGAGAATGAAATCAATGAAATATATCTTATCATCCAAAGGAAATCTATAACAAAGATGAAAAATTCTAATAAAAAACTCTTCAAGAGTTTCATCTTTTTTTCTTCCTAAGATATGATATTTCTACACACAATTCATCATAATTAAAATTCTCAAAAGCATGTCAAAATTGATGCATAAATTTCTCCCATGTGTGAATAGAAGAAGCCAAAAAAGTCTCACACTATCTCTTGACCTAACTTGTGAGAGTCAGAGTGAATAACTTGCAAATGACAAGTTTTCATTAGTAATATTATGAGAAACAAAAAATTTCCAAAATTAAAAATTATGCTCATATGCAGTTGTCTTTCCCTCACCATCAAATTTTATTTACAACAAGAAATGAAAAATATTTCTAGGATTTTTAAGACTTTAAATATGAGAAAAAAATCTCCATAAAGGGATATGGGATGGAGCCATTAATAAATTAAAATAATTAACAAGAATAACTCCACAGGCTCAACTTGTCATTTGGCCCTCCTAGCACCTTTTCTGTTCAGAGGTACAAATGGTCTGTCAAGCAGATAATGGAGAATGTTTGATGGTAGGTCCCAATAAAACCTACTATGGTTTTGGGTAGTGTTTCCAACCAGTATGTGGGATTGGTTTCCACTAAGAATTAAAAGAATAAAAATGGGAAAGACAACCGAGTGTCCCCAAAGAGTTCTAATTAATTCTAAATCTACTCTAAAACAAAATAAAAACCATCTAATCTAACTACTTCTAACCTATCTTGTGTAGGACCAAAACTAATAAATTAATAAAATTTAAAATGATAATTTTGACAACATGTTGGTCTCTTTCATGCTTGTGTGAATCGTTCATAATGTTGGGGGGTTAAGGCCTAGGATTCATCCATATTTGACCAACAAAAACCCCAAAGAATCGACATATCAATCCTCGACCAAGGCTTAATAAAGTATCACTCAAGATGCAATGAGGTTCACACAGACCATCTGGTCTTGTGTTGGGGATGAAGGAATAAACACTTCAATTTCCATCAGGGTTGGCATTTGTACATTCCATATTTGACAACTTACTATTATTGATATGTGAAAAAAATACACACATATTCAAATACCACATGAGTAACACGTGATAGATCAGAATCACTACAACTTTATTATTCTCCTCATTCCATCAAACAAATGCATACATTAAGAAAAAAACACTTGACAAAAATAGAGTCTCATGTCCTATTTAGATAATTCCCCAAATTTTCAATACATTGTTCCATGTGCTCCCTTTCAAAACTTAGACATATGACAGACTCAAACTTACAATGATAAGAATTACAACATTACAATACTATAGAGACTTAGAGCGAGCTTGTCAACAAAAATGACCCAATGAAATCAACTTGACAATAACAACAACCTTCTATTTTTTATCCTTCTTTCATTTTATAGCTTTCTTAGCTTTGAAGGTCTGCCTCTTTCACTTTTGCTTCACTCTCTCTACTGACTAATAGTATCATGTGCTTCTTAAACCTTCCTACACTCCATTTATCCTTTTTGGAATTAGAGAAACCTTAACGTCCCCAACAACTCATCTCCTGTTTGCTCCTTGTTTCATTGTGTTGCTAGCAGTAATCATTCAGGAAGATTTCCCAACAATTCCTTTCTTGATTTTGACATGTGTCTTATTGATTTCTAGTGTGCATCCAAAACTCATATCGATGCACAGTGGTAGGACTGGGATTTATCATGCATTAAAAAAACTTGTCAGAACTTGTTCCAGTGCACAATTTGTGTCAATCTTCATGCATCTTCTTCTGTGCATGCAAAACTAGAATGGGCATGCACAACTTTGTTTGTGCACATGAATGTTATTAACCCAAAAATTTGGGTTCGAATAGGCCCCCACCACTATTACTTGGATCATCCTTGAGCCAAATACCTCATGGAAGGATCATCTCAATGGATGAAGCTATGGTCTTGAGTACTTTCATGAACTCCTTGAACTAGAATTCATGATAATTAAGGTAGCCTTTAATATCTTAAGTAATATGAATAGTCACAACAACTTCAACTATTGTGACCTAAGAAGTTGTCAGTTCCATCATATTTATTTTCTCAATTAGGAGGTTGACAACAACCTACACATATGATAGTTGTGTGAACATGATCAAGGCCTTATTGACTGCAGAAGTGGTGATTTATGATATACTTAACTTCTTAACTCGGGATGTATTTATCTCTTTGGTCTTCACTAAAATTGCTAACATCGCAGTGTCACACTCTCGAGGAGGAAAAGAAGCTAAGTCGCGCTTCTATTGTGCAACCTCACCCTCAGCTACATGGAATCATTCTTAAATTGTAGATACCTCTATTGGATTTTGGAGATGATTCCATAAGGTGAAACCACAATGAACCATGCTTGAAAATGAATCTACCTCTGTGTTGGCCATATTGGATAGTTGCTTGATCCAGTTTAATATTTTTTTGGAACTGAGTTGCTGCTAGAATTTTTTTGGGGAGTCGTGGATGAAGAGATGCAGGTTGGGAATCTAGGTTTTGTAGGCGGACCTTCACGACTAAGATATTAAAACTGAGGGGAATGTCATGTGCTTGTGTTGAAGTGGTTGGAATTTGTGCATATAGGTTGTCCACATCCATGAGATGGTCGATGAACATTGTACTTATGTCAATGTATTGGGCCTCAGTGGTTGTGTGTTCTGCAAATTATGTTTCATACTTCTTCTGCAATACTTGGTGATCCTGAACTTCCTTTTTATAATGCTTCTGCCTCTTATTATGTGTGGAAATTTCCACTTGTTGTTGTAGTTGTAACTGGGCATGAGCCTGGCCTAGTATTTGGTGTCTCTCACCCAACTCAGAGAGTAAGGTGGTAAACAATGTTTGTATGATTGGAGTGGGAATGATTCCAATGGAATATTATCACTATTGATTTTTACCAGAAGAGGTATTTATGGTTCAAATATAAGAACCCATGCAGGAGTACTAGTATTTCTCCCAGGGGCTGGTGGTCGTGGAAGAGTGATTGAAGATGATGTGATGGCCCCAATTTGGAGACATTGATGGTCAACATTTCAAATGGATTTTGTTTGTATTTTTTGTTGCAGCAATAAGTTTATTTTTAATTCATCTATTATCGTGATGATGAATGGTGAAATATGAATGAAACTTTGTTATTATAAGGGATAGGTACTGCAGCTAATTGGACTAGTCTGCTATCATTTTTGATAGAATGGAGTGCACTCTATTTTCTTTTTTGTGGGGTATGTCTCTCAAGGGTGATTGAATGAGGTGTTACCTTCAAATCCCCCACTAGGGGGTAGTGTGTGCTACACCTACAGTTGTGCTTCCTCAACCCACTTCCAATCTTGATTGCTCTTCGTGAAAATTTATAGAGTGTCTATTTCCTCAGCTGCGACTAGTTGCAGATGTGTTGACCATTCAATGATGCCTAGATGGATGTTTGTTTCCATGATGCAGAATGGAAGTAGCACCATCGCAACCCACTTATCATCATTGGGATAGATGAACATGTTATGAAAATTACATTCAAATAGAAGGTATCTATCATACATGTCCATTATGGTGTGTAGGAGGCGCACTTGTGAATAAATTGTTTGAATCAATTCTGGGTACCAATTTTTAAAAATATCATTGTGGGACTTTTGGGTGGTAGGATAATTTCTCTCATGTAGTCTAAGGATTTTTCGGCTCATCACCATGCATGGGTAAGCTAATGACCCAATGGATTTCTACTTCATCTACTGGTTATTTGTCCCCTAGCCACAAGTAGCCACTATGTAGGCAAGTGATTAGAAAGAAGATGTAAAGGGTCACCATACAACTATGCCAAAAGTGAGGGAAATAGGCTAGAGACAAGATGTCTTCTTGCCAAAGGGGTTTGGCCTACTCTTGTGTGAGAAATAATGGCTTACCATCTGAACTACAAACTATGCATGCATAATTGTGAAATGCTAGGGAGGGGAATCGAATAGGGACTTAGATGTCATAATCGAAAAATTGCACATCCTACACCTTTGCTATATGGGATCCCATGAAATTGAATTGTCGAAGAAAGGGAGACTCTGGTGTCTATCCATCTTGGGAAATCCTGGATCTATTTCATCCTCGTAGTATGCTTTAGGAATCCATGGTCACTATTACAACTAGATTATGTGGATGGTTAATGTTGGGTTAAGGAGACTGTGTTTCCACTTACTTTCACTATTATTGTTTCCCTAGAATGAAATTGTGGACCCTTTCTTATAGACATGGAAAGGTCGATACTGAGCTAGCCAAGCCTTGAGTTGGAAAAATAAAAGTTGTTGGGAAAGTATGATGTAAAACTAAGAGATGTTTAGGGGGTCATTAAGAAATCAGGGTGTTGTATAGTAATCATCAATCCCCTCTGGATCATCCAACTTTATACCATCCTGACAGTCCTATCCATTCATAAATACTCATAATTTTCATGATACCCCTCCATGGTTTTCTTGATTCGAGAGGTGTATCCGCCCTTTTCTATTAGCAGTGCATGGTTACCGAATTTAACCCCATATGTGTGGAATCTCGAGGTGATATTGTAACATTTATTATTGATTGTTGTCTTAGTAGCCTCTCCCATAGGTACTGTTGGAGCCACCTTTTTTTTTTAGCCCGTTTTGAATTTTATTTCTTAATGCTCGAAATCGAAAGTTGGTTTCCATATTTTCCTTTATTTTATCCAAAATCTCATAAATCTCATCATGCGAGCAGCAACGGTTATCATACTCTCAAAGAGAGTTATACTTTTCGTTCAAATGATTTTTCCCCTTTCTTACCTTGGGATTTCGCATGTCGGGTGTTATAGATCACATAGTTCACAAGTCCCGAAGAGTGAAACGACAAAATAACCTTAAAGTTTTACCCAAGTTAGTAGCAAGAGTAAAGATTTTCTAAACTACGGTTAAGCACCATCGGGATTTTGTGTCTCGGCGTTTACTAACTCCAAAATTCTTACCGTCGTAATCCCGATAGTCGAAACCATGAGACTCTTGTTTTAAGTAACCCAGGTTAGTGTTAAAGGTAAAAATTTCAGCCATGGTTAAACTCAGTCGGAAATTCACAACTCGGCATGTTTTCCCCCAAAGGCTACACCGTCAAAGCCCTGAGTTGCGAAGTCACGATAAAGATAGAAACGTAATTAATTAAATACTTAATATGGTTTTATCCCCCAATTTAATTAAATCAGATCATCGTGATCTCACGATTTCACAACTCGGCATACCAACCTCCCGGAAGCTATACCTTCGAAGCTCTGAGTCGCGAAGTCGCGATGTCGCGATTTCGCAACTCGGAATATGAACATGCCAGAAGCTATACCTTCGAAGCTCTGAGTCGTGAAGTCGCGATATAAATAACCACGATATTTGTTTTTTGTTTTTTTAAACATGATTAATTAAACACTTAGTCTTGGTTACATTTTTATTTAACCAAACCTAATTATCGCAGTCTTGGGTTTTAGAGGCTGGAATGGTTAGAGTGAAAACTCCAGATGTAGCAAGTACCGAAAGATTAATTAACGTTGATAAAACCTGATTAATTGAGCTAAGCCATTATTTCTCGTGATTTGATGCATGCACAGTCTACGAGGCAATCTTAATTTTTCCTTGCACCAACTTGCGTTTCGAACTGTCAAAATTTATGGAATTAATTAGAAACAAGACGAATTGACAAGTAAGGATTGGGTTTTTATTGCTAAATTATATTTAAGAATGATTTGACCGTTCTGTTCCTGAAAAGTATCGAGTTTTAAATGGTTGAATGTATAGATCTATTATTTGTTATCGCAAATTCATTCCTACATTACACAGAGAAAACTTTCTCAGCGAACTAATTTCTGTATGTATACATATTTTTATCGCAGAAGAGATAAAGTAGGATCCCCTGCCATGGCCTTGTGAAAAGCGTCTAAAGCCAATGTTGAGGTTTCGGGACAAGGTTTAGACAGCGTCTCTGATACTTCACCTCGAAGTGTTGACTCTGTCAAGACCTGGTCGTTTGTTTCTGAGGTTCTACAGTCCGAATTGGTAGATTATTCGGATGATTCCAGTGACAATGAAAAAGATGACCTAACCACCAAATATAAGATCATCGTCCAAGATGGAATGCATAAAGTAGCGGCCAGGCCACGACTGCTCCCTTACTACGATATGGTCTGGTGGGCATTAGACCATGTGGATATACCAACCAGAACCATCATCAACGAGTAGAAGGTCACTATTGGCACTTTCAGACCTGAACAACTTCAGGCGATGTACAAGTTGCCAATCGTGTAACACTTTACATACAATGTCGAATTCTTGGAGAATTTCAAATAGAAGGAATGTGTACAATATGACAAGACTATGTCTAGTTTAATCAAAGATTGGGTCTCACACCCTGCAAAGTTCAGGGCGGATAGTAACGGTATATATTCAATAGCTTCTCTAGAACCACAGTTCAAATATGTAGCTATGATGACCTACAGATTATACGGGAGAGAGGACACCACACATTTTTTCCTTCAGTGGGTGCCTCTAATACATTCATTCGTCGAAGGCTGTTCCTTCGACTAGGCTAAAATATTGTCTGATAGCTTGACCAGTCGAGTTATGGAGTATCGAGTGCAGAGGGAGAGCGGAAATATTGCTTCATTATTTATGTTTGCGTACATTATGGATGATGTGTGTTTTCTAATTCCCTTTCCCTTAATGAGCTACAGTTGGACTCCATCAGAGGCCGAGCCCATCCACGTCTATAATTCAAAACTGTTGGAAAACAAAGCGGCAGATTTTGTGTATGAAATATTTAACTGAGTAATGGTACCGCTGCATGTCACTATTTTCAGCCACCCGCCACCCAAGATCTCAGACAGCATAGTGATGAATCTGAGCAATATAGCCGACTCGTATGTAGAAGCAGAATTCTCATATCTCAGGGTTTTCGGGGCTTTTGTTCCCCCGCATGCATTACCATTATTCATACCCAATAAGTTGGCTTGTCGTGAGGTTGCTAGGAAAACCATAATCGGTGGCATAAGAAAGGATCTTAAGGGATATTCAAAGAAGGCATGGCCACCTTTTCCTATTCATTTAAATTCATATTCTTTGTTAGATTTTGGGCATGCTAAAGCTGAGGCAGTAGCCTTGGAAGACCTAAAATTGGTTCATGTTGAATTCAAGAAGCACAATCCGCAAAGGGTCATAAGTAATCACTTGGCCAGTTGTGGACTCAAAAGGTTCGAACATGAAAATTCACCCTCAGATGACATTTTTCGAGGCACGAGATCTTATGCCGAGGTTTTGGCTTAGATACAAACCCTGGCACTCGAAGAGAGGGCTGATGTTATAAAATTCCAAGAACATCGACGCAGTTGTCTTCCCTTAGTATTGTGGGGTGAGAATCCAAGTATAGCAGAGGTGTAACAAAAAGAAGTCGAAGGCTCCAAAGATGCACCACCCAGCCAAGAAAAACACTAGGACAGGGAATAGAAAACTAAGAGTCTAAAACCAGAGATAAAGACTCCTGAGCTGTCGAAAAAGAAGACTCCGGTTACTACTCCAGGACAGCCAGCTAAGCAAATCAGAGATCCCATCACCTCCATTACTCCCTTACAGTCAACTCATGGAAACATAGATGCAGGGTGGATTTTAAATGAAGAATTGAGACCTATAAGGATGGAAGAGCTCCCTCCAAATGAGTTCTTTTTCGATAAGAAGAGAAAGGCTGTAGTAAAAAGAGAATTCTATTAGGAAGAGGGATCAACAACCAAGAAGTTCAAGGTGTTGACTGATGGGAAAGACAAGAAGAAAGAAGAGTTTGCGACAGAAATAGCCGAGACATTAGGGGCGTATGCTACAACAAACCAATTTTCAGTCGGGGTTTTGAAAAATCAACTGAAGAGAAAAAATCACCTCATCAAAACCTTAGAAGCTAAACAAGCCACAACAGAGGATGTTTCCAAGGACTAGGCAAGTGCAGGAATAGAACAAGCAAGGCTATCCAATAAAAAGGAGATAGTGCTGCTCAAAACCGGTCAGATACAAGTGGGCTAGCAAAAAGACTTGATTGAGCAACTACAGGATAGAGTGGAAATCACTGAAAGTAAAGTTATAAATATTAGGATGTTCTAGTCCCAGGCGATGGAGATTCAGAGCAGAGTTTCTGTAGCCCAGTGAATTTTACTCGCCAAGGTAGAGATAATTCGGGACAACTGCTTACTCGTTGATCAAGTATTGGAAAATTTATCAGTCAGAGAAAGAGAAGATGGAGCAGCTCGGGTCACATTTCAAGAGGTTGTAATAGCTACAAACAACAGGGAATCAGGAAGTACTCCCAGGTTTTATTTTTCGGAGCAGACCAGAGGAAATATTTTATTGAAAGAATGGGAGCACAGTATATCAGAAGGTAAACTGCAAGCCAAGAAGGTAATGAAATCTGTTGAAGAGGCTTTTGGTTCTATAGATGGTAATCTGTTAGGTATTGATAGCGAAGGAAATGCTGAGACTTTGAGTCAAATGAATATAGCGAAAATCTCTCTTGATATAAATGAAAAACAAGAAAGAGATTCAGTCGAAATCTCACAAGTAACTATGGCAGACATAGTTCAAATAGATAAATGTATGATTAAACCAAGTGTGCAATTGTGCACTATTGACATCCTAGACTGACAGATGGAAGAAAGGTTGCCACAATTAGCTCGAGATTGTTACTCTTTTGAGGCCAATTGTCAAGCGGAACCATCAAGGTTGATATCTCAGCTGGTGGAAAGATGTGTCACTTGTATCGAGCATGCGAGAGGGCAAGCTTCTGGTACCAAATAAAGAAAGAGATAAAGAAATGAAATGATTGGTCTCCTTCTTGTTGTAACTAAAAATCCTGGAACAATTGAGATTCCATCATATGTAAATCTGTATAAATATTCAATAGAAGGAAGGAACAAGGGCTGAACCTTTTTGGTTTGATTGTAATAAATGTTTTCTATTTTGAGAGTTAATATAAAGAAAATCCGAAGATTCTGAATTCCGTCATGACTGTGTTATGAGTTTGTTTCCTTGTATCTCATATTTCATTTCATTTCATATATGTATCTGATGAATGCTTTTCTATAATTTAGTACAACCTCTACTATAGTGAATGAATTCTGGTTTTCTATACTGTTTACTGTTTTTCCTCTGTACTAGCTATCAGCAGGTATAAGACCAGTCAACACTTTAGATTTCCATATATATATTTTATGCTTCATCGGGTTATTTCCTCATCTTTTTTCTTCTTTTGTTTATAAGTGAGATTCTCCCTTGATAGGAGCCTTACATGATAGACAGCTTAATGTTTTCTCCCACCTCATACATCTCTATTTAAAATATAACTCAGTTACAGGAAAGGGACTTTGGTTTGCACCCTATTTTCACTACTGGAACTGTAAACTCTCCTTTATACGAACGAAATTGAGACAACACCTAAAATTCCTCTGAGATTTTCTTATCATTTTGTTCCTCTATGACTGTCCCTGTAACAAGACAACCTAATATTGAACCTGGGTTGAACTCAAACATTCATGGGTAGTGATTGAATGGGATATAAATATCCAGGAATAGTTGGAAGCTAGACAACATCAACCCAGAAATCATCCCTAGCTTCCCTTGCCGAAGGCTGACATTTCTTCCTTCTTTACCCCTTACTCACTTTCAGATGCCTAGTCACTATACTTCCAAGCCTTAAGTACAAAATCTGGAACAACAGGTACCATATAATGGATGTGTCATTGTATTAATGCATGGAAATATCGATATTGTAGACCTTTGATGGTGATAGGGACATCTCTATACATTTGCAAGTCTTACTCTTCTAGGGTCTTGCGCATGCTTCCTATGCACCCCTGCATAATTTCATACTTGGTTAAGTAATTTTGGTGAGCCCCAGTGGGACACAATGCTACTTCACTCATATCCATCGAATTTGTTCCATCCACTGAGAGACCGAGCTTGGTCTTGTTGGAAATATGGCTACAACAGAGATGACGC
>CBVK0102164816.1:0-27351 GCA_900067695.1 Picea abies
TAATTTTCAAAGAAATGAGGGTAAATCTTTTTCATTTATGATTCTAATTCCTAGATATCATTATCTTTTGAGTAGTTTTTCCCATGGACCTTGACCCAATTTATTACTATTTTATACAAGTGTTATTGTTTATTTCCAATGATTGCTAAGGGATCAACGAGAAATTCTCTAGTTTCCTTCATCTATATAGAATCAAATTCCAACACATGACTAGGGTTAGGTACATAATTCTCAATATAATATATATGAAAAACATCATTAATTTTCACTTGCGGTGGTAATACCGTTTTGTAATTCATGACACCCATTTTCACTAAGATCTCAAAAGGTCCATAGTATATTGGTGCTATATTTTTCCATTCCCCAGGTGTAAAGAACTCTTTTTTGGCTGAACTCTAAGTAATGACTTTTCTCTAACCTTAAAGATCCATTCTAATCTTATTTTTCCTGCATAGTACTTTTGTCAATTTTGAGTTGTCTTTAGATTTTCCTAAACTTGTTTCACTTTATTTTCTACTTCTTCTCGAGTGTCATCGTCTTGAGTCGAATGTAGTTCCAAATTACACCAAATAATAGGGGAGTTTCACTTCCATCCATATAAGGCTTCAAATGGACTTTTCTTGATAGAGCGAAGATATCCATTATTTTTGGCAATTTCCACTAAAGATAGATAGTCTTCCTAGCTTATACATTGATTCATAACATACATCATTATTATGTATTGTAGACTCCGATTTATTATTTATGTATAACCATCTATCCTTGAATGGTAAGTTGTACTGAAACTTAGTTTCATGTGTAACTCATGAAGAAATTTTTTCCATAACTTGGAAGTAAACTTGTAGTCATGATTTGTCACAATTACATTTGGTACACTATGCAATCTCAATACTTCTTCGATGAAAATGTGGGCTATATCACATGTTCAATGAGTTGTCTTTATTAGAATGAAGTGAGATATCTTCATCAACCAAATAACTACTACTAATATCAAGTCATTACCTATCGAGGTGCTTTGTAATCTCGAGATCAAATCTGTAGATATCTCTTCTCACTTCCAAGATGGTATATTTAGGGGATTCAGTTTTCTAGCTGCATTTTGGTGCTCCACTTTTATCTTCTAACATTACGAACACTGGAATACATATCTACAGTATCTAATTTCAAGCTATGACAATAGTACATTTTCTTCGTACTTTGATATGTCCTTACCCTAAGTGCTTGGAATAAGGAACATCATGTGCTTCATGAAATACCAATCCTCTTAGGTCCTTGTGGTTTAATACAAAAACTCCATTCATCCAAAGTAACACCCCATATTTAGCTAGATGATAGACATTGTATTTTATGACTCCCTTTTTCTAATCCTTCCTCCTTAATAATGGTTGGAATACTAGTTGATACCATTTATCCTCCTTAGACTGCATCCTTATTACTACTCTTAAGTTTGAATAGGCTTGTTATATTGCACCTATATGTTATCTCCAACTCAAGGCATCAACCACTAAAAATTCCTTTCATTTTGTGTAGTAATTAATATTCTTAGTTACTTAGAAATTCCACCTAGTACCACTTCTTGGCATTCAACTATGGCTGAGACTACAAGTACTTGAAACTTTAATGATATATTTATAGTTGAAGTTTTCTATCGATTAAGTAGTGTCTCCATCCCTTTAGAGCATGCACTATTGAATGAGTTCCAGATCATAAATCGAGTACTTTTTCTAATGAATATTCAACTTCCTTATCCCATAGATGACTACTCTTCCTTCTTTCATGATCACTCCCCCAATGCCTTCCTTACTCACATTATGCATACTAGGAAGTCATTGTTAAAATCAAGAAGGATTAATACTAGTGAAAACATGATGAGCTTCTTCAGTTCTTGAAATATTTTTTTATGAAGGGTTGTCTAGAGAATCTTAACTCCCTTTCCCTACAACTTTGAAAATGGACCTACAACCCTTGAAAAACATTTAACAAATCTTTGATATTGGCCAACTAGTTCTAGAAAAATTCTTACCTCAACTACTTTCATTGTCATTGGCCAACTAGATATGGATTCTATCTTCTTGGGGTCCACCTTTATCCCCTCTTCTGATATTGTGTGCCCAAGATATTGAATCTCCTTCTTGAGGAATTCACACTTACTCATCTTAGCATATAATTGGTTCTCTTGCAACTTCTACAGCACTAACTAAGGATGCCCTTGATTTTCTTCCTCAATATTATAATAGACCAACATGTCATCAATGAACACCAACACAAACTTATCAATATACTTTTGAAATACATCATTCATCAACCTCAAGAATGTTGTTGGGGAATTTGTCAATTTAAAAGGTAAGAGTAAGAACTCATAATTCCCATATTGGGTATTGAAGGAAGTCTTTCGTATGTTAGCTTTGTCAACTTTTATTTGGTTATAAACCAATATTATGTCTAATTTAGATAATACCTTTTCTCCCTTGAGTTGATCAAATAGATCACCAATCTTGGTTAGAGGATTCGTGTTCTTAGTTTCTTTATTCAACATTCTATAATCAATGCACATTCTAAATGTTGTTATAATTGCAAATGAAGAAACACAAATATCATAAGATGAGCATAGTCACACAGAATTAAAAGACACATAGATTTACGTGGTTCACCCAAACATTGGGCTACGTACACCAAGAAGAGGTATTAGTTGTCTTATTATTCAAATCATGGAGATTACAATAGCTCACTCACACTCTTCTGCCTCTACGGGATTACATGAATTTATATACATTTACACAGGAAAACTGATTATTAAATGCAATCTCATCCATATTCTAACTTGGTCTTTTTGGTTACAACCAACACTGGATTATAGGATCTAAAATCCTAATCCTAGGAATTTGTTGTCATTGTTTAACAATCTCCACCTTGAAAACAATTAACATGATACCTTGCTCCTTCTTTTTCTCATCTCCTTTTTTGCAAGCCAAGAGAAGCCAAGAACCAACGTAGCTTCTCTAATAGTACTAGTTTTGTGAACATGTCTGCGTAGTTCTCTTTTGTATGTACTTTCTCAAGAGAGACTCCACGTTCATCGATGAACTGTCTTACAAAATGGTACTTGACAGGTATATGTTTTGTTTTAATGTGGTAGGCTAGATTCTTGGCCAAGTGAATAGAACTTTGACTATCACAAAGTAACTTTACTTTGTCCTGCTTCTTTCCAAACTCACCAAACACACCTTTCAACCAAACTGCCTCTTTGCAAGCATGTGAAGCAACTACGTATCATGCTTCTATAGTGGATAAAGAAACAATGTTATGTAACTTTGACATCCAACTAATAGCTCCAACTGCAAGAGTAAATACATACCCTGAAGTCAACCTTCTCTTGTCCAAATCACCAACAAAATCAGAATCAACATATCCACAGAATAATTCACAACCATTGTTATAGGTGATACAGTAATCACTTGTGCCCCTTAGATACCAAAGCACCCATTTCATTGCTGCCCAGTGCTCTTTACCTAGATTTTCCATATATCTACTGACAATCTCAACTTCATGTGAAATATTTGGTCTTGTACTAACCATCACATACATTAGACTTCCTATTGCATTAGCATATCGTATTCGAGACATATATTCCTTTTCTTCTTTCGTACTAGGACATAAACCTAAAGAAATCTTAAAATGGGAAGCCAAAGGGATTGAAACTGGTTTCACATCATTCATACCAAACCTCAAAAGTATCTTCTCAACATACTTATGTTGTGATAACCAAAGCTTACCATTCCTCATGTCTTTGAATATCTCCATGCCCAAAATCTTCCTTGTTGCTCTTAGATCTTTCATATCGAACATCCTAGCCATCTGAGCCTTTAACTTATTGATCTCAGTTATGATTTTGCTTGCTAAAAGCATATCGTCAACATACAATACTAAGATAATGAATATGCCATTATTCAATTTCTTAAAGTAGACACAATGATCATACTCACTCCTCGTATAATTCTGGCTCACCATGAAAGAGTCAAATTTCTTGTACCATTGTCTAGGCAACTGCCTCAGACCATACAATGATTTCTTGAGCCTGCAAACAAATTTCTTGCTGCGATTATGAACGAACCCTTCAGGTTGTTCCATGTAGATTTCTTCATCCAAATATCCATGTAATAAGGAATTTTTAACATCAAGTTGCTCCAACTCCAAATTAAGTAATGCAACCAATGCTAACACACTTCAAATTGAAACAATCTTAATAAATGGTGAAAAAATCTCATGAAAACCAATACCTTATTTCTGAGAATATCCTTTCACAACCAGCCTTTCTTTGTACCTTTCCACCTTATCATCAACACCCTTCTACAGTTTGTAGACCCACTTGCAACCTACAGTTTTTCTGTCTCTCAAAAGTTCTACCAGGTGCCATGTGGCATTCCTCTCTAATGCCTTCATTTCTTCTTTCCATTTATCACTGTTAGAACCCTTCACAACTTCCTGATATCATGAAGGTTCATCATCATTAGTACTTAAAGAAACTGACGAAACAAAATCATCATACCTTCTTGGAGAATTTTTGACTCGCGTAGACCTCCTTAGGGAAGTTTGTGGCTCATCCACATTTTGTTGATTGTTATCATAAACCATGTCTTCCTCTGCAGGAAACTCTTCATGAACATCTTCAGAAACTTGTTCATGTTCACTTTCATCTGTATTTGAACTGGTTTCAAACTGAATCTGTTGATACTTAGGTACTACTTCATGTTTCATTTGAACATCTACATATGATTTGATGAGAGATGATTCATCAAATATTACATATCTGTTAATGGTGATCTTGTGGGTAGTAGGATCCCACAACCTGTACCCCTTAATACCATCACCATATCCAACAAATATAAGCCTTTTTTATTTTGAATCTAGTTTAGAACACTGATGTTTCAGAATTAGAGCATAGGCTTCACAACCAAAAACTTTAAGATTGGAATAATTACAAGGGTGACTTGTCCATACCTCTTCAGGAATCTTGCACTCTATTGTTGTTGATGGTGATCGATTCACCAGATAACAAGTTGTAGTTATTGCTTCTTCCCATAGTTCCTGTTGCAAGTTGGCGTTACTAAGCATACTCCTTGCTCTCTCTAGAAGAGTCATGTTCATGAGTTCAACAAATCCATTTTGATGAGGAGTATACGCAGTGGTTTTATGCCTATCAATCCCAAACTCCTTGCAATAGTTCTCAAATTCCATTGACATAAATTCACCACCATTATTAGTTCTTAAACATTTAATGGATCTACCAATGCTTTTTTCCACTAAATCTCTAAATTGCTTGAAAACAGTAAATACATCAGCCTTTCTTTTCAACATATAGATCCACACCTTCCTAGAGAAATTATCTATAAAAGTAATAAAATATGATGATCCTCCATACAAAGAAGTAGGGGATGCCCCCCAAACATCAGAATGCATATAATCAAGGATTCCTTTACTGGTGTGTCTTCTGATTTTAAATTTATGCTTATTCTATTTTCCATAAATACAATGCTTGTAAAAATCTAACTTTAAAGACTTTAGAATAGGAAGTAACTTGGATCAGTTAATACCTTTAATCCTTGTTCTCTCATATGACCCAACCATTGATGCCACGGTCAAACAAAATCATTTTCTTTCTCAAATACCATTGTCGCATGATCTAACTCAGTTCTTCCTTCGAACATAAACATGTTATCAACCTTCTTCGCTTTCATAACCAGTAGGATTCCTTTGTAGACTTTCATAACACTACCTTGAACAATACTCTTATATCCTCCAGTGTCTAAGACTCCCAAAGAAATTAGGTTATTCCTAAGCTCAAGTACATGTATCACATCAGCTAGTATTTTAACAGTTCCATCAAACATCTTAATTCGAATGATACCAATTCCCACAACTTTACACAAGATATCATTTCCCATGTAAACTATTCCATCATCTATAGACTGGTAAGTAACAAACCAGTGTCTATGAAGACACATGTGATTTATAGCACTGGAATCTAATAACCAATGTTGATCATGATGTGAACCAATACTAATTGATAAAAATTCATCAGTCATACCTGAACCTATTGTTGAACCTGTTTCGATTGCATTTGCTTCCTTCATCTCTTTTGGAGGGTTTTCTTTGGAGGCTTGTTGTCGCTTCCAACAATCCTTCTTCAGGTGTCCAGATTTGCCACAAAACCAGCACTTAAGCTTTCTCTTCTTTCCCTTCGACTTTGACCAAGATAAATCCCTCTGACCGTGTCCTCTTTCTTTAGGTCTACCTCTGACCATCATCACCTCAAATGTAGAGGTTTTTGAATTGGATTTCTTCCTTGTTTCCTCAGACAGTAGTGCTCCAACAATAACATCAAACTCAATACTCTTTGTTGTGTTGAAATTGATAGAGGTAACAAAGTGATCCCATGACTCAGGAAAATAACACAATAATGTAATCGCTTTTTCTTCAGAATCGAATTTTACTCCCATGCTAGTCAACTAGACTAAAAGAGTATTAAAAGAATTTAAATGATCAACTATATTTGTACCTTCCTTCATGTGTAGACTGCAAAATTGTATTTTCAAGAAGATCTTGTTCATCAAGGATTTCATCATTTACAATATTTCCATGTTCATCCACAAACCGGTTGTTGTCTTCTCCACAACAATGTTGAGCATAACATTATCGGCCAAACATAGACATATGACACTCAGTGCTCTTGCATCGATCTCATCCTAGTCTTCATCTGTTATGGTCATGGGTTGCTTTGATTTTCCCAAAAGAACCTTCACCACACCTTGTTGCATGAGCAAATCATGCATCTTAACTTTCCAGATCTCTAAATTGTTCTTTTTAATGAACTTCTCGATTTCGAATTTGGCACTCTAAGTTTTCACCATTAGCAGAAGAAAAATTCCACAACAACACTGCTTATAATAACCAAGGCCCTTTTATATGGAGGAACGATCTTACTCAATGTTGAACAATAATTTTAAAAAGTTTAATCCAAAAAACATTTTAATCATATATAAAAGAGGCTACCTCAAATATATTTTATAAAGTATCCACTCATAAGATAAAACTATTCTTTATAAATATATTTACCTCACCTTCTATTAAAAACATCCTCCACTCTTATGTGATTCTTTTAAAACAATATCTCATGCTTAATGAAAAGTCAACTTCCATATCATAACTTCATACCTTTACTTAAAACAAACATCATGCGTATGTTTCCTTAAGGAAGAGAGGGACCTTTGTTTTTTGTGCATACAATATAATATTCCAGATGATGTAATTGTTCATACCTTTATTTTTCAAAGAAACACACCATGTGAATGTTTCCTTATCCGCGGATTTTTAGGGAGTCAACGCAAGTCTCGATACTACTAGAGTGTGGCTATCTTGAAATGGCGTCACATTGTACAACATATCTAGACCACGACGATTTGAGGAAATCGACAGTGAGAGAAGGCTAGCTAATAAGTTTCTGCACCCTTCGAGAGGAGGGACCTACGACGATGTGGAAATTGACGCACCTCACACAGATGGAAATGTTGCTACTCCTTTGAAATTTGATGCCCTCGACACCCTCTCCTCCAACCAGATCTGATACCACTTGTTATAATTGCAAATGCGGAAACACAAATATCATAAGACGAGCATAGTCACACAAAATTAAAAGACACAAAGATTTACGTGGTTCACCCAAACATTGGACTACATCCACCAAGCAGAGGTATCGGTTGTCTTATTATTCAAATCATGGAGATTACTGTAGCTCACTCACACTCTTCTGCCTCTATAGGCTTACATGAATTTATATACATTTACACAAGAAAATTGATTATTAAATGCAATCTCATTTCATCCATCATTTACCAGGGCCGAAATGGTTGAACTCCAACTCAAAGACCTTTGCTATAATTGTGATGACAAATATTTTCCAGGACACAAGTGTAAGGAACAAAATCTTTTTATGGCCATATCAAAAGATGTTTCATAAGAGGATGTTGAGGCTCCCCTTGTGTCTATGTCACCTAAACCCAATGACATAACCCCTCCCTCAGATCCTCCCGAAGTCGAACCAGTCATTTCCCTAAATCCTCTCATTGGATTCTCTGCTCCCCAAACCGTCAAGATAATTGGTTACATCAAGAATAGGAATGTCATCATTCTTGTTGATAGTGGAAGCACCCATAATTTTATTCATCATCGCATTTCCCAAGAAACTAATTTCTATATCCAGGCAGTCAATAATTTTCAAATCATGATTTCCAATGGTGGGTCCATGAAATGTGGAGGGAGCTATGAAAATGTGCGTCTCCAAATTGGTGACTACCACCTGAAATCTCATATGTTTTCTATCGACATGGGAGGTTGTGACATTATGTTGGGTGTAGAATGGCTAAGGACTTTGGGTCCCGTTCTCATGGATTTTAAGGAAATAACCATGCAATTCGACCAAGAGAGCCAACCATATAAGTTCCAAGGAATCACTGTCATTTCCCTGGATATCATTAGTTCCCATTGCATGGAAAAGCTGCTAAAAAAAGGTCATTGTGGCATTATTTCCCAACTCCATGCCATACAAGAAACTGAGACACCCTCTCTGTCAAAGGACCTTCAATCCATCCTCCCTAAAGATCAAGTGGTTTTTTCCACTCCCCAGGGACTCCCTCCTTCCCATGGTGTTCATGATCATTCCATTCCCATTGTCCCAAGCATCCTTCCCCCCAATATCCATCTCTATCGTCACCCATTTTCCCAAAAGAATGAAATTGAGATAATTGTTCAAGAACTGCTCAATCCAGGTGTTATCTGCCCTAGTATGAGCCCCTACTCTTCTCCTGTGGTCATGGTCCTAAAGAAATAAGGTTCTTGGAGCATTTTTCCTAAATTTCGCACCCTCAAAAAACTCACCATTAAAGACAAATTTCCCATCCCTGTCATTGATGACCTCTTGGATGAATTGAGTGGTGCCCGGTTCTTTACTAAACTTGATCTTCGTTCTGCCTACCAACAAATCCGTATGAAAGAGGCAGACATTCCTAAGACTACATTTAGAACTCATGAGGGCCACTATGAGTTTTTTTTCATGCCCTTTGGCATGTGTAATGCTCCCTCCACTTTCCAAAGCCTCGTGAATCATGTCTTTCTTCCTTTTCTCCATCATTTTATCTTAGTTTTCTTTGACGATATCCTCATCCAGGGATGATTTTAAGGATGGACATTTATTTTAAAATGTAGAAACCTTGCCAAATCTTAATAATCCTTCATATGCCAACTATAAAATGTTTGGCAATATTTTTGTAAAAATATCCAAATTTCTAAGGATTTTATATAGTTTGTATAAAATTTTGGCGATTTTTAAGGTAAAATAATTTTATCCTATAGAATTTGGGTGAATAATTTTTAGAATAGCGAATCTTGTTTTGGGAAAAACCATGGAAAATTATCCCATGAGTGAAATTTATCCCCTAAAATCATCCATGTACTCATCTATAGTAAAACCTGGACAACCCATCTTTCTCATGTGGATCAAGTTCTCCATCTACTCTCTCAGCACCAACGTTTCCTCAAAAAATATAAATGTTCTTTTGGCGCCTCAGAAGTCGAGTAATTGGTTCATCTTGTTGGAAAGACCGGTGTCAGGGTGGATCCTAAAAATATTGAAGCTATGAAATATTGGCCTCACCCAAAGACTCTCAAAATCTTGCGTGGATTTCTGGGTTTAACAGGTTATTATCACAAGTTTGTTAAGAATTATGGAAATATTGCGGCAGTTATCACTGCACTCCTTAAAAATAATTCTTTCACTTGTACTCCAACAGTTGCCCCATCTTTTCAAACCTTGAAGATGGCCATGTGCACCACTCCAGTCCTGGCCCTTCCTGATTTCGCAAAGACCTTTGTCCTTGAATGTGATGCTTGGGAAAGGAATTGGTGATGTCCTTATGTAAGAGGGTTGGCCTTTGGCCTTTACCAGCAAACAACTGTCTGAGAGAAATCTGGGAAAATCAATCTATGAAAAGGAAATGTTGGCTATTTTGCATGTCGTGGATCTTTGGCACCCTTATCTATTGTGGCAATGCTTCCAAATCAAGACAGATCATCAAAGCCTCAAGTATTTTTTGGAAAAACTCCTTTCCTCCCTAGAGAAACACAAATGGGTGACTAAGCTCTTTGGATATGATTATGAGATAATTTAAAAAAAAGGAAAAGGCAATGTGGTTGTTGATGCACTTTCTAGAAAATATGAAGATGAAGGGTCCCTTTTTTCTCTCTCCTTCATTGTACCAGATTGGCTCCAAGTTGTTCGCCAGGAATGGCTACATGATCCCAAAAGTTCGCATCTAATACAATAATTGCAGTCCAATTCTCCTGTTTGCCCAGGGTACTCTTGGCTCAATGATGAGATTCTATACAAAGGTCATTTGTATTTAAGTAAACAGTCAAAACTTAAATACACGGTACTTTCTGAGCTTCATGCTACACCGACAGTGGGGCACTCTAGGTTTACCAAAACCTATGACCGGGTCAAATGTTCTTTTTTCTGGGATGGTATGAAATAGGACGTTCATAATTTTGTGGCTGAATGTGATGTTTGTCAATGCAACAAGGGAAAAATAGTCAAATCTCCTGGCACACTACAACCGCTTCCAATTACCCCTGCTATTTGGCGGGATATATCTATGGATTTTATTATAGGATTACCTAAATTAGGAAATAAATCAGTCATCATGGTGGTAGTTGATCGTCTTTCTAAGTATGCTAATTTTTGTGCTCTTCAACACCCATTTACAACATCCACTATGGCTCAAATTTTCATGGATCAGGTCTTCAAGATTCATGGCATGCTGCATTCTATTGTTTATGATCATGACCCAACTTTCACCAACAATTTTTGGCAAGAATTGTTCAAGCTACAAGGCACCCAATTTCATCTTAGCACAACTTATCATCCCAAGACTGATGGTCAAACTGAAATTGTCAACAAGTGTTTGGAAACACATTTGAGGTCTTTTGCATCGGAAAGGGAAAATCAGTGGGCTCAATGGTTACCACTATCTTAATGGTGGTACAACACTTCATACCATACATCTACCCGCATGACTCCTTTTGAAGTAGTATATGGACAACAACGACCTTTAGTTATCTCATATTTTCCAGGTGTCTCGAAGGTCCAGGCGGTTGACCAAACTCTTACAATTCGAGAGGCTATTCATCATACCCTCAAAGAGAATTTGGTCATGGCCTAGAATCGCATGAAGCAACAAGCATATCAAGTTCGCTCTGAACATCAATTTGCAGAAGGGGATCAGGTGTTTCTTCGACTACAACCTTACAAGAACAATTCCCTCAAGGCTAATCATTGTCAGAAACTAGCGCCCAAATTTTATGGTCCTTATACCATTCTATGGCGTGTGGGACATGTGGCCTATCAGTTATCTTTTCCCAGTCATTCTAAGATCAATCATGTTTTTCATGTTTCCTTCTTAAAGACAGTGATTGGAACTAAGTTCCAAACTCAAACAAACCTTCCCGAGTTGGACGAAGAAGGCTCCATTTGGCTACAAACACAAGAAGTTTTGGACCAGCGTGAGCATCATCTGTGTCAGCGAACCATCAAGGAAGTCTTATTCCAGTGGAAATATACAACTCCAGTAGATGCAACTTGGGAACCAACTACCATTCTGCAACAATTTCCTCATCTCAAGCCTTGAGGACAAGTTTTTTTTTAAGGGGGAGGACATGTTAGGGACCTAACCCCTCATGTAGCTAGAATAATATATTTCCATGTAATAAAGGTCAATATTAATAAGGCCTAGAAATAAGGAAGAATAAGTCCAATGTAATAATACCTAATAGAAGCTTCCGATTCTAGAAGGATCTTCCTCTAGATGGTTCTTTTGATTGACATATTTAGTATAAATAGGAGTCGAGGGTATGAGAACTTTTGTCGTAGATATTATTGTAATAGAGATATACTCTGGTAGAGGTTTCCCCCTCGAAGAGGCAAGTGAACATTTCTCTCAATAATCAAAGTGCTCTTTCTAGTGTTATTCTGGTATCATTTTGGTATTATTGTGGTGTTGATCTGGTTATATTGTTGTTCGCCTTCCATTTCTATCTATTTATTTATGTTCTGCATACTTTTTTATATCTGGAATATTACAATGTTCATGACATCAACCTTTTATTATCATTATCCTTTGGATATTTCATAGCCCATTGAACTGTAGATTAGTCTATAACACAAACTCATACATATCCATGCATTATTATCATGTAAATTCATTTAATCATATCCTCAATTCGGTATCCACGTACCAACAACTTTAAATGTCAAAATTTTCAAGTTAGAAATAGATTGCATAATATCCATCATAGTTCAAATAACATTAAACATTCATAGAATTGGCATTCACATAGGTTCATATGTCTTAAAATTCAAGTGTATCATTAATAGTTTCATAGTTAATAGAAAATAAAGGTGATTCAGCCTTAAGTAATTCTAGCTTTCTAAGTCAAAAGGTGGCATTACATACACCCAAACTTCGGGAAACATATTCCCGATGTGGTAAAAAAAGTGAGGGATGATATCATCATAAGGTCTTTGCATCCTCCCAAGTAGCAGATCATGGGCTATACTTGTCCCACTGGACCTTAACTTGGTCTACCATATGATTCATGAGTTGTCGGACCCTATGATCCAATATGCGTAACGTTTCGGCCATGAGGGTTCCCGCGTCCGATACCTACAATTCCTTCCAATTCAGTTTATGAGATTCGTCAACAACATAATGATGTAGCATAGATACATGAAAAACATTATGAGTTTTATGCAAGTGGGGTGCCAGTACGAGACAATAGGCAATGGGTCCAATTTTATCTTGGATTTTGAATGGTCCTATAAATCGAGGCGAAAAATTTGTCCCCTTCCCGAACTAAATGGTACTATTATTAGGCCTGATAGGAATGAAAACTTAATCTCCCACTTTATAACTTTGGTCAATCCTATGTGCATCAGCATAAATTTTATGTCTATCCTTTGCTTCCTTTAGTTGTCGCCTAATCTGAATCACATGTTCCTCCATATCGTGAATCAATTCACTCCCAACTGTCACTCGACCGTCTAACCTTTCCCAACTCAACAGTGTCTTGCATGTCCTTCCATACAGAGCTTTATAGGACGGACTTCCAATGGATCTATGAAAATTGTTATTGTAGGCGAACTCTACCAAAGGTAGGTACTTCTCCTAATGGGTTTGATTATCCATAACATACATCCTACGCATGTCTTCCATAATTTGATTTACTCTCTCAATTTTCCCATGTTTTCTGGGATGATATGTTGTGCTTAAGTTCAACTGAGTTCCCAATGTTCACTGCAAACTTGTCCAAAACCTAGATATGAATCGAGAGTCCCTATGTAAAAAAATATTCTTGGGTAACCCATGCATACACATGAGTTCACTTATAAACACGCATTCCACATCAGTGACATCATAAGTGTCTCTAACCAAAATAAAATGAGCACTCTTGGTCAACTTATCAACTATCATAAGAATGGAATTGTGTCTATGGGATGTGAGTGGAAATACCACAACAAAATCCATAGAAATGACTTCCCACTTGGACATAGGAACATAATTTGGTTGTAGGAGATCTACCAGGTGGTGGTGGTCAACCTTCACTAGTTGACACTCTAGGAACATGGCAGCGAAATGGACTACATCACGCTTCTTTCCTACCTAGAAGAAAATCTTATTCATGTATGCATACATTTTCTTCACACCCGGATGTGCACAATAAAGTGTTCTATGGGATTCCTTGAGTATGATGCTTCGAATATCCCCACCCTCAGGGATGTACATCCTTCCCTAATATCTTAATAATCCATCTGCTTCCAGACTATATCCTTCATACTTTGGATCTAATTACCTCCCACTCTGGAGGGTTGAAGTAACCTTTAAATACCAACTATCTCCAAGAAGTTTCCCCAACATAGGCTCCCTCAGATTAACATTTAAGGGTACCAAGGAGAAGACACGTGGTCTCCTACTCAAGGAATCCGCGACCACATTCTCCTTTCCCTTGATGTACAGAATTCCAAAATCGTACTCACTCCATTGCCTCTTCCTAGAATTGAGATCTCTTTGAGTGAAGAGATGATTTAAGATTTCATGGTCTATTTTGAGCTCAAAGCTTCGCCCCACTAGATAATGCCTCCAAAGCTTCATATCTAGAATTACAACTTCCAACTCTAAATCATGAGTAGCGTAAATCTCCTCATGTTTCTTCAACTTTCTTGATGCATATGCTATCACTCCCCCATCCTGCATTAGCATGGCCCCAATCCTTTCTTCAAGGCATCCGTGCAGACTCTGAAGTATTTTTACATGTCTAGCACTCGTAGAATTGGTGCACTGATTAGTAACCTCTTAAGCTCGATGAATGCAATATCGCATTCCTTTGTCCATTCATACCTGACCTCCTTGCTCTACAAGGTGGTGATGGGTTTCACTATCTTAGAGAACCCTTCCACAAACCTTTGATAATAACCAACTAGCCCCATGAAGCTTCTCACCTCATGAGGATTTTTCGGCACTGGCCATTCTATAATGGCCTTCACTTTTTCTGGGTCCACACATATTCCTTCACCGAAAATTATATGACCTAAATAGTGAATCTCTTTATGGAAGAAAGAACACTTTGAAAACTTGCCATACAATTTTTTCTCTCTAAGGCATGACAACACCACTCGCAAGTGTTCCTCATGTTCTCTTTGGTTCTTGGAATAGATGAGGATATCATCCAGAAAGACATGTACAAAGTGGTCTAAGTACTTTATAAGTACACCATTCATGAGGCTCATGAATACTGGTGGCACATTGGTCAAACCAAAAGGTACTACAACAAACTCGTAATTCCCAAACCGAGTTTGAAAGGCAGTTTAGGAATATCGCCTTCCTTAATCCTTAACTGGTGATTCCTTAATCGCAGATCAATTTTTGAGAAAATTGTTTCTCCTTTAATCTAATCAAAGAGATCATATATCTGTGGCATTGGGTACCTATTTTTCACTGTATCATGGTTCAATTCCCTATAATATATACACAGTCGTAAGGAACCATCCTTAATCTTGATAAAAATTACTTTTTCACCCCAAGGTGAGACACTAGGCCTTATTAGCCCTAAGTCAAGTAGTTCCTTCAACTACATCTACAACTCACAAATTTTTGGCACCTTCATTGATCAAAGTGGATATCGGTGGCCACCCACCTTTTCCAACTGACTTAAAATAGTTTTCTGGCAATTTTTGTAATTTACTATTTTTAGCAGTTTTTAACTTCCGGGGTCATTTGGAGGCCCTAAACGACGTTTTTGGGAAAATGGGGAGAAATATGGAAGTACCTTATATATTTACTCCAAAATGAATCTCCTCATGATACCTTTCCAACGGGCTATCATGCGCCTAAAACAAAGATCGTATGCAAAAGTTACAACCCCGGGAAGTTGATGTACTAACTTACCCAAACGAGGCCCACGTGACTTTTGGTGCTTCATCTCCTAGGGTTAGGGTTTTGGATGCCTAGGTTTTTTGGCATTCCTGTTTATTGTAAAAAGGCCTTTAGAGCCTCATTGTAATCATGTTCTTGCAAATGCGAGTATCCGTCACATATCTTCTCAGAGATAAGCTTCCACCATTCTAGCGAGTCTTTCACTCAGTACTTTTTACAGTCTCTGTACATTTCTTTCATTAATATAAATCGTGTATTATTGTATATCTGTGTTTATGGTTTCATCTCTAATAGATTTATGTTATATTATTGAATATATGTGATATCTCTGTGCATTTCTTTATTATATCTCTACTCTCATTTCATGCTGAAAATAATCTAGATCAGTCATCCTATACGGTGTCTTGGAAATTGGCTCCACACCAAGTTTTATCTCAATGGTAAAATCAAGCTCCCTCTCAGGAGGTAAACTCAAAAAATGTTTCGGAAAAACATCCTCAAACTCTGACAATATTTGATACTAATCTATGGAGGGTCCTTTCCCTTCATTGACTGCTTCCACTACATATAATCAACAACCTTGCCTCATGCAATGTTTAATCTTCATGGTCGAGATAAAGTGTAGAGAGACCTTCCTCAGTAGACTGTGGATCTCTACTGACCTTCCTTCATTGTCAACACAAAGAACCCTTTTCAAAAAATGATCTACCATATCTCGATGGGCTTCTAACCAGTCCATTCCAATGATTAGGTCATACGTCCCTAGAGCAGTGACATACACCTTCAACCTCATAGTACACACTCCCAAGTCTACTAGACAATTATCGATGCTAGGTCCTACTGCTTGCTTTTCCCCCAAATCCATCTTGACTTGTTTAAAGTCATTGTGCTTGTAGGATTCCAACCTACACTTTTCTAATGCACAAGGTGAAACAAAACTATCTGTAGCACCAGAATCAAATAAAATCTTAACATTGACATGATTTAGTGTACTTGACGACTCCACCATAGTGGATTGATGCTCTTCCTGGCAATTATTAACTGCTGCATAAATCTGGTGTCAACTACACACTCTTCCCATCAGGGCCTTTCCTTATCTATGCACAAATCCTACTTGTAACTATAGACAATCATGATGGTAATGAGGTCCTCCACACCCCCAACAAGTAACACGAGATGGAACCCGCACACTTCCCTGTAATGGTCTCTAAAATGATTTCCTTTCCCTGGAACTCCTACCCCTACTTGTTTCTCCTTGAGAAGGTCATGGACCTTCCTACGTCATTGGTGATGAGTGGTATGTTTCACTTAGTGCCATTGAAATACCTATTTTAACTGCTCTAGGAGCGACTCTATTGCCATAAGGAGGTGGCCTAGATCTTCCTCCCCTGGAGAAAGTTCTAGGGGCCTTCCCCACGAATCCAGGATGTTGTGGAATGGTTGACCTCATACCTCCATTTAAGCTCATATTATCCTCCACACAAGAATCATTTTCAAATTCTTCAGCTACTGAAGATGGTTTCCACATCCATATCATGGCCCTTATCTTATGGTTTAACCCGTACACAAAACATTATACCTGTCATTGATCGATATCCATGTATGAGACATATTTTAATAACTCCATGAACCTGATCTCGTACTCTTCCACAGTCTTGTTTCCCTGAACTAGAGCATCAAATGATCCTACCTGTTGTTCCTCTTAGTACATAGGAAAATATTTTCTCCAAAACCTTTCCTCAAAAATCTCCCATGAGACAATGTCTGGGGTAAGGTGCAACTGCCTCTCTAGGTTACCCCACCAGTTCAAGGCACTATCCCTCAACTAAAATATCACTATCTTCGCCTTTGATGTGGAAGCATAGTCTCTTAAGGTGAAACATCATGTCATTCCTTCCAACCAAGTCTCTACATGTTCACTTGCACGACCCCCAACAAACTCTGGGAGTTTGATCTTCTGTAGTTCTCTAGTGATGTCCCCTAGTGGAGGCCCTCCCTCTGAATCCATCGACACTTCAGGATTACCCATTCTAGATGGTGGGGTTTCCACTTCAACATTAGTTGACTAGCATCCCTTTAATGTCTCATTAATAGCCTCTACGGAGCGCAAAATGAGAGTTAATTCAAGCGATGGTGGTGGCAGTGCCAGCATTGGTGGTCCTTGTGACGATGCCCCTCTACCTCTATTTCCCCAAGTCCTAAACATATTGAATAACTGAATATGAATCAAACCAAATGTTTATCATGGAAGAGTTTAAGGAATTCCACATTTTCTATCTTATACTTGCAAACATAGGGTTAAGCATAAGGTTTTTGTTTTGTACTTGTGTGTAAACAAACATTACTCCTATAAGGTAATTGGCTTAGGTTAGGGTTAAAACATATAAGATTTGTATCTTCGCCTAAGTAAACTACTAACTCTCTCGCCTCACTAGCTAGGATAGCACTATGGGGTACTCACCAATTACCCTTAGCTATTTCCTTAACATGCATTATACCCCATCTTCTAACCCTTATATCCTTATATACCTTATAAATAATTAATCCCTCACTTATTTAATAATTTTTTATAATTAATTAACTAAAAATTTATCACAATACCCTTAATAACATTAATTAATAGAATGATTAATTAGCATTACCATAAATTAATATAATGTTAATTAATCAACTTTACATTAACACATTTTTTTTAAAGAACAATTATTAACCTTTATGAAAAATAGTATTAATGCCCCTTTTTCAATTTATTTTATACATATATCCTTTATATAATTAAAAATGTATCCATCCTAATTTATATATATGTATATTTTTAAACACCTATTAATAAACAAAATAACATTTATTAATTAATTTTAAATTAAATTAAATTAAAAAAAAAAAAACACATGCGATTACCAATTCAAGTATTAAATTTAAATATGTATTTAAAATAATAAAAATTAAACTAAAAAAAATTAACAAAAGAAAAAGAAATCAAAATTATGGATAGGCACAGGGGTCCTTGTGTGAGGCCCATGTGCCTCCTCCATGAATTTTCTATATATATATATATAACCAAAACCCTAGCCTCCCCGCTCTCATCCCTTAATGTCACTCGTCCACCGCCATTTCTCCCTCTGCAATGGTCGTCAAAGGGTTTATTTCTCTGTACCATAAGTTCGAAGGGTGGTAGGGTGTTGCTATCTCTTGGTGGCTTTGTGGACTTGGGCTCCATGCGAACAAACCTGTGGGTATTCTCCTCAATACTTTGTGCACTAAGATGACCTGCATGCTTCCCTTGGCACTCTTGTGAGCGTGCTTTTCTTTGACTCTTGGTCGATGGGCACTTGACGATGCGTTGAGAAAAAGTAAAACTCCTCGTGGGCTCTATTCCTCGTGACTTGGTGCTCACCCTTAGTGCTTTGGCGCTTGACACTTGGTCGCAGACTGGTTACAGGGTTTAATGCGATGTGCAGAAACCTTACAACCCATGGGCTCATCTCTCCTCATGACTCGTGCGATGGACCATGGAAGTCGGCCATGGTCCCCTTTGTTGGGGAAGCTTGATAGGTTTGATGTAGTTTGGATGAGGGGTTTTGGCTTGGAATTCTTAAGAGGGAAGTGGGCTTGACCTAGTGCGATTTTGCACTTATTATGCACCTTCATATGGCTCTTAGGTGCTTGGCTTGTGGACTTAGAGGTTGGGCTTAATTATAGTTCCCTTGTGGTCTCCTTGTGGCTTAACGCTTTGTGCGATGGCTTGTATTTGGTGGACACACAACGTAAAAAGGAAGCTCCAACCAAGTTTTCTGGTCTGAAAATCCTCCAAAACTAGCCATCCCCCCCTTTGAAATCAGGGAGGGTTTCTACGAAGTATATTTTTTTTTCCCATTTGAGGCAGGGCTAATATTGTGGGTGTTTTTTAGATTGCCATGGAATGTGTTGCATAGATGGAGAAATGATCGAGGAAACACACCAGATTGATGTGCGACGTTGTGCCCCATGATGAAGAAGAAGAGGCTTAGCCAATGCTACTCTATAATGGTGGCACCCATGAATCCCAACCTCAGGTTCAAATCCTCTCCTCCTCTACTATGGGCTTGGTGATGTTGCTTAGAGGTTTGGCATAAATCAAAGATTTGGAGTCTGGGCCTCAAGGCCCAATAATTTTTTTTTGTTTATATTGTTGCATTTGTTTTTGTTTACAGCTTATGCAGGTCATCATGCATCCTCAAGTTAAACATATGGAAACATATTTTAGTTTTGTCATTCTAAAGTATATGAGTATAGAAATTCTCCTCATTTATTTATCAGTTAGAATTTGGACTTGGAAAGCTCCTTTAGGAATCTATGTACAGTCTACAGGCAAGACTTCTTGGGTTTTCATGTTCTCTATGCTTTCCTTTCATTTCTAACTATTCTATTATCTACTTGTCTATTTTTGAAATTTTCATTACTGCAATATGTTGTATTTGTTATACCGTGCACTGTGTTTGTTCATATATGTTGACTATTTGCTATTAAATATATGGTATACTCATTAACTACATACCTCAATCCTTCATATTTTGACGATGTAAGATAGTTTTCTCTATTGTCATTGAATACATTTCATAATATTTTGTTTATTTTACAATATTTATGAATCTAACTTTGTTAATTTTTTGCCTACGCGGGTGAAGATTAGTACATGTTGTTGGAACAAGGTTCTTCTAGGTAC
This sequence comes from Picea abies, assembly GCA_900067695.1. Lineage (NCBI taxonomy): Eukaryota > Viridiplantae > Streptophyta > Pinopsida > Pinales > Pinaceae > Picea > Picea abies. Next base: position 20,242 of record CBVK0102164816.1, read on the forward strand.
TCTTCCTAGGTTTTATGGGTTGTAAATAAATGGTTTCTAGGCTATGGGTTAGGGGTTTGGGAATAGATTGTACAATTATGTGGGTGGTCAAGCTGAGGTTTTAGTTTTGACATCGGACTCTGATACCATTTGTAAGGCCTTCTATTTCAGGGCCTAAAAAAAAATATATCTCCTATTGTAATGACTGCAATTTAGTTCATTATTTTAAGGAATAAACTAGTAAATAAACAACATAATAACAACAAATCAACTAGTAAAAATACATACCTTGACCTCCAGGTTGATTGATTCATACCCTTTCCTGTTTGTTCTTGCTCTTACCCAAACTGCCCCAAACTGCCTAAACTAAATATTTACCTCCTAGCCAACTAGGAACAACCTCTCTGGCTCCCTAGCTCCGAGAATCCTTGTGATTTCCTGGCCCTCGATCCCAATGTTCCTAGCAACAACAATGCCCCTGTAAAAGTTCCCTAGAACAATATGTTCTTCCAATTTCCTCCTCCTCTTCCCCCTCTTCCATAATTTTCTCCCAAAGAAAAGAAGACCCCTCTCCAAGTCCCCTCCCCTCTTCCTTATCCTCCTCTCTCAAATCTCTCCCCCCTCATTCAATTCCCCAACTTCCTTATCCTCTTATTAATTCCCCAACTGCCTTATCCCCTCATTAATTCCATCACCTACCATAAAACAATAAAATAGTAAAAAAAATCATTGTATTTATTTTAATAATCAAATAAATTTAAATTAACAACTATAATCAATAAAAATCTATTGGGTTGTTACAAAAATATATGTTCACAATCTACATAGATTGACTAGTGCCTAAACTATATTTTTTTTTACTTTTCAAATTTAAATATTATTTTTTATTATTTATCGAACTACAATAAAATGAAAAACAATGTCATATTGACATTTCTATTGGTATCCATTTTCTTTTTGTTGCAACTATTTCCAATAAAACTAAAAATACCATTTTAAACATGATAGTGCAAGGAAATGTAGTGTAATTTTTTCTATTTTTCGGTATTGTGACTTTGACTAATATTGAATTTTCATTTTATGCAATTTTGATGATAGTAAAATTCTTAACAAATAAAGTTTAGAAAAAAATTATTAAAAAATAAAAATAAATTGTTATATCATTACAAACTATATTAAAGATCTATATTAAAGATGAATCCATTGGTAGTAGGTCAAACAGATGACCTTCAAAGATTATAAGGGTTTTCCCTTATTGAAATTGGAGGTTTTTAAAAACTGCTATAGAATTTGTTATTCTAGTTGACCAAAAACTCTCAATCGAGAAAATATTTTACCTGAGACTTTTATAAACTTTCAATCAAGAGTTTTTGATAATCTTATTGGTTATAGATTCACAAACTCTTGGCCAAGATTTTATGAAACTCTCGACCTATATTTTATAAAACTCTCATCTTGGAGTTTTGTTGTCTTTTTATGCGACATCACCACATCAATCTCGAAAAGTCATACCCATTTATATGTTTTGACCCATTACTGAAAAAGAAAGGAAAAGCCTTAAGCACTAGAGAAACTTGTCATAAATATTTGTTTTGATCTTTGATGTAACAAAGTTTATAATTTGAACTTTGGAAAACATTAAGGTTTCACTTATATTTATGTCAAATCTTTTTTGTGCTTAAGACTTTTGAAAAAATTCTTGATTGAAGGTGCCATAAATGCACATGGGAGGGTAGGGAGACATACATATCTACATTAATATTAAATCAATGGTTCTATAAATATTATCATGTATATCATATTGGTGCCTAGACATCTATGTGATTTCCTAGATTACAATGAGCATTGATATCTCTTTGTCGATGATTTATTTAGAATTAAATGACATCCATGTTCATGGTAATCTAAGTCCCAATAATACATGTATACATATAAATATTTATGTATATATAAATATACATAAATATTGAGATATCTACATAAATATTAAGTGGTGTTTAAATATCTACATGTATTTTAAATCAATGGTGTCATAAATATTATGTTTATTTACAATAATGCATTACTCATCATGATTTTAGAATGTAGTTAAACTGGTTGTAACACCTTATAAAATGTTAGGGACTTACCCTCTCATGTAGGTAGAATACTATATTTCCATGTAATAAAGGTCAATATTAATAAGGCCTAGCAATAAGGAAGAATAACTCCAATGTAAGAAGACCTAATAGAAGCTTCCACTTATAGAAGGATCTTCCTCTAGATGGTTCATTTGATAGAAATATTTAGTATAAATAGGATTCGATGGTATGAGAACTTTTGTCTTGGATATTATTTCTCTGCTCTGCTGGAGGTTTCCCCCTCGAAGAGGCAAGTGAACATTTCTCTCTATAATCAAAGTGTTATTCCTGGTGTTATTTTGTTATCATTTTGGTATTATCGTGGTATTGTTTTGGTTATATTGTTGTTCATCTACCATTTCTAGCTATTTATTTTTGTTCTGCATACTTTTTATATCTAGAATATTACAAGTGGTATTAGAGCACCTTCCTCGGTAGAAAATTGTGGGTTAAATTTTTCAGGGTAGAGACGTATTCCAACGTCTTTAAGCTACAAAGATTTGTCGTTACACGCATAAACACGTGGTCATGGATTCATACATGTAGTAAATACAAGTGGTACTTAAGCGCACATATGTTGGCCACCCTTGTAACCCATGTTGGTACCCCTTCGAGTGGTAGCGCATCAGACAACACATGTATACGGATCAAGATAGATCTCCTGAAGCCCTCCGTAGATAAACCGATCAACTGCCTGACTGCTATAGTGCCACCAAGAACGACACTTGGGAAGATACTCTCTAGTACCTGGGTAGTCAGGTAGTACAGATAAGGGTACGGTCTAGCCTCCTTAGTTGGTGCCATGAGATATTGGGCCGATTATTATTGTTGGACCCTGCATGTATACCAGAGAGCTATAGCACAGGGAAAACCCTTTTTCTGTAGAACCCTTGAATACCTAACCCTTGGGACAGAAACGAAGAAAGAACAAACAAGTTCTATTATGGCGTAACTGTGTCTCCTACATTCGAGTTGCGAAATTACTACACATTTCTTCCTATTAAGCATTTGGACATTTCATCACTACAGTATTCTTCAGATCGGAGTATAACTTCGCAGGAGTAAAAACAAATTCTGGATCCTGTTGGCACCATTATTTGATACCTATTCCGTTGGATTTTTCTCTTCGCCCTGATCGCAGTCATACCTATCATTTTTCAGCAAAAAAAATTGTGGACCCAACCCCCTTCCAACACCCTTATTTGGGATTTACCCCATTGGATTCAACTTGTCACCCTGATCTTTGTGATACAAATCACCCATAACCCATTTTTTTTGTGGTCCCACACACCCCTTTTCATGTTCCCTCATCATCATGGCCCATACCCATAGCCAAGACTTGGAAACTCACTTCAATACCTTGCACTCTAATTTCATAGAAACCCAACAAGAAGTGCGACAACTCAGTGCCAATATTCTCTCCATCAATAAAAAAATGCATTCCTCCATCGTTTCTTCAGTTGCGGCCTCAATCAAGGAAGTCAAATAAGAGCTCAAACAAGACATTACTACCCAGCTTGATTATGTCACTACAACGATCTGTGCCAAGCTTTATATCCCTGCAGATCTTCCCTTATCCGACCCACCTTTGCATATCGAAGTTGAAACTTCTTCTCATTCCCATAATTTTCAATGTGACCTACGCCTTTCGCGTCTGGATGTGACCAAATTTGATGGATCAGATCCCACTAGTTGGGTAACTCTAATGGAACATTATTTCTCTTTGTATGGAATTACAGATGAGTTGGCCAAACTATGGTATGGTGTTCTCCATCTAGATCAAGAACGTTGACAATCGTGGCAATGGAAAAAAATGCCCACCAAGGGTATCTGGATTGGACACACTTTGTGGCAGAGCTTTATGAATGCTTTGACATTAACACCAACCATTTAGGTCGTTTGACAAAGTTGAAACAATCTGGAACAATGGAAGACTTTATAGCTTCTTTTGAGCGACTGGATTTTCGTACAGAGGGCATGTCTGATGATTTTTTTTAAAACGTTTTATCAGTGGCCTCAAGGACGAGATTCGTTCTCATGTCCTCATGGATCGGCCTCATAATTGGGTGGATGCTACTAAAATATCTAAGGAAGCACAACAAGTTGTCTCTTCTCAAAACCACAAACCCACTTTTATTCCTCGCACTAAACCAATAACTCCCACTTCTCCTTCTACTCCACTAAAGATCCAAAAATTGACTAGGGCCGAAATGGATGAACACCAACTCAAAGGCCTTTGTTATAATTGTGATGACAAAAAATTTTCGGGACACAAATGTAAGGAACAAAAAAATTTTATGGCCATCTCAGAGGATGTTTCAGAAGAGGATGTTGAGGCTCCCCTTGTGTCTGTGTCACCTGAACCCACTGACATAACCCCTCCCTCAAAACTTCATGAAGTAGAACCGGTCATTTCCCTAAATTCTCTCATTGGCTTCTTTGCTCCCCAAACCCTCAAGCTAATTGGTTACATCAATCATAGGAAGGTCATCATTATTGTTGATAGTGGAAGCACCCATCATTTTATTCATCATCGCATTGCCAAAGAGACTAATTTCTATATCCGTGCATTAAATAATTTCCAAATCATGATTTCCAATGGTGGGTCCATGAAATGTGGAGGGCGTTGTGAAAATGTGTGTCTCCAAATTGGTGAATACCATTTGAAATATCATATGTTTGCTATCAACATGGGAGGTTGTGGCATTGTGTTGGGTTCAGAATGGATAAGGACTTTGGGTCCCATTCTCATGGATTTTAAGAAATTAACCATGAAATTTGACCAGGAAGGCCAAAAATATAAGTTCCAAGGCATCACCGTCGATTCCCCGAAGATCATTTGTTCCCATCACATGGGAACGATGCTCAAAAAAGGTCATTCTGGCATTATTTCCCAACTCCATGCCATATAAGCCACTGAGACACCTTCTGTACCGCAAGACCTCCAATCCATCCTCTCTAAACATCAAGGGGTTTTTTCCACTCCCTAGGGACTCCCTCCTTCCCATAGTGTTCATGATCATTCCATTCCCCTTGTCCCAAGAAGCCTTCCTCCCAATATCCTTCCCTATCGTCACCCCTTTTCCCAAAAAAATGAAATTGAGAAAATGGTTCAAGAACTGCTCAATGCAGGTGTTATTCTCCCTAGTGCGAACCCCTACTCTTCTCCTGTGGTCATGGTCCTTAAGAAAGAAGGTTCTTGGTCCATGTGTCCTGACTTTCGCACCCTCAACAAACGCACCATTAAATACAAATTTCCAATTCATGTTATTGATGACCTCTTGGATGAATTGAGTGGTGCCCAGTTCTTTACTAAACTTGCTCTTCGTTCAGGCTACCACCAGATCTGTATGAAAGAGGCAGACATTCCTAAGAATGACTTTAGAACTCATGAGGGCCACTATGAGTTTTTTTTCATGCCCTTTGGCTTGTGTAATGCTCCCTCCACTTTCCAAAGCCTCGTGAATCATGTCTTCCTCCCTTTTCTCCATCATTTTGTGTTAGTTTTCTTTGATGATATCCTCTACAACAAAACCTGGACAGAACATCTTGCTCATGTGGATCAAGTTCTCCATCTACTCTCTCAGCACCAAATTTTCCTCAAACAATATAAATGTGCTTTTGGTGCCTCAGAAGTAGAGTACTTGGGTCATCTTATTGGAAAGGACGGCGTCAGGGTGGATCCTAAAAATATTAAATCTATGCAAGATTGGTCTCACCCAAAGACTCTCAAAAGCTTGTGGGGATTTTTGGGTTTAACATCTTATTATCGCATGTTTGTTAAGAATTATCGAAAGATTGTGGCACCTCTCACTACACTCCTTAAAAACAATTATTTCACTTGGAATCCAACAGCTGCTCAATCTTTTCAAACCTTGAAGATGGCCATGTGCACCACTCTAGTCCTGGCCCTTCTTAATTTCAAAAAGACCTTTGTCTTGGAATGTGATGCTTCCAGGAAAGGACTTGGCAATGTCCTTATGCAAGAGGGTCAGCCTTTGGCCTTACCAACAAACAACTTTCCGAGAGAAATTTGGGCAAATCAATCTATGAAAAGGAAATGCTGGCTATTTTGCATGTCGTGGATCTTTGGCGACCTTATATATTGGGGAAACACTTCCAAATTAAGACAGATCATCAAAGACTCAAGTATTTTCTGGAACAATGCCTTTCCTCCCCCGAGCAACAAAAATGGGTGACTAAGCTCTTTGGATATGATTATGAGATCATTTACAAGATTATGAGATCATTTACAAAAAAGGAAAAGACAATGTGGTTGTTGATGCACTTTCTAGAAAATATGAAGATGAAGGATCTCTTTTTTCTCTCTCTTTCATTGTATCAGATTGGCTCCAAGCTGTTCGCTAGGAATGGCTACACGATCCTAAAAGTTTGCATCTGATGCAACAGTTGCAATCCAATTCTCCAATTTCCCCTAGGTACTCTTGGATCAATGATGAGCTTTGATACAAAGGTTGTTTGTATTTAAGTAAATAGTCAAAACTTAAATCTGCAGTACTTTTTGAGCTTCATGCTACACCCACAGTTGGGCACTCCGGGTTTACCAAAACCTATGACTGGGTCAAACGTTTTTTTTTTTTTTTTTTTTTTTTTTTTGGGAGGGTATGAAACAAGACGTTCATAATTTTGTGGCTGAATGTGATGTGTGTCAATGAAACAAGGGTGAAACTATTAAATCTCCTGGTAGACTACAACCGCTTCAGATTCCACCTGCTACTTGAAGGGATATCTCTATGGATTTTATTGTAGGCTTACCTACATCGGGCAATAAATCAGTCATCATGGTGGTAGTTGATCGTCTATCCAAATATGCTCATTTTTGTTCTCTTCAACACCCATTTACAAGATCTATTGTGGCTCAACTTTTCATGGATTAGGTCTTCAAGCTTCATGGCATAATGCATTCTATTGTTTATGATCGCGACCCAACTTTCATTAGAAAATTTTGGCAAGAATTATTCAAGCTACAAGGCACCCAATTGCATCTCAG
>CBVK0102164818.1:0-11408 GCA_900067695.1 Picea abies
TTTAGGGTGAGGAGGAAAGGAGGGTTTGTGGGTCTGGGAGGATACAATCTCTTGTTCTTCCTTGGATTATTGAGTAGCTTCCAACCAAGTCTAGGGGTGTGCCATGAGAACATGGACACGAATTTCATCTTTGAGGCCACTAATAAATAATTCCATAAAGAAAGAATCTGATATGCCCTCTGTTCTGAAATCCAAGTGCGCAAATGTGGCAATAAAGTCTTTTACTACCCAAAACTACTTACCCTTGGCATGCCTTTTCTCTGTGTCAGAGTCAAAGTGGTCATAAAGTTCGGCCTCAAACTGTGTCCAAGAAACATACCCTTGGCATGCCTTTTCTCTCTATTGCCACCATTTCCATCATTCCAGATCCAGATGTAGGACACTATAACGAGGCTTGGATAAATCATTAGTAATGTCATGTAAAGAGAAATAATGTTCCATTTTGGTGACCCATCCTATAGGATTTGATCCATCAAATTTTTTCACCTCAATTTTGGGAGGGAGGAGGTCTCGAGAAAAGTGGGTATTATGCGGACCTTGGTAATGGAAAGAGTCATGGTCATCCTGATAAGATGGTTGTTCAGAAGAGGAAGGGTTCTGGGAATGTCCCAGGAAGTGTTATTTGAGGTCTTTGAGGTGGGAACATTGTTCCTTGAGGATATCAATAGCTGAATTGATTGAGATAAGGTTGGAATTGATAGTCTTGATGTCTTCCTAGTTCTGGTGGGTGTCAGCAATCAAGGTATTGAGTTCCTAGGCTCGTGTGGTAGCCATTTGAACAAATGAGTAGGAAAAATGGTACAAGGGAAACAAAAGGGGTCTGGAGGGGTGGGTGGGACCATGGAGAAGAATGGTTTCAAATTATAGGTACCATTGCGATCAGGGAGAAAAGGGGGATCTAATGGGATAGGGGCCAAATAAGAGTGTTGGAGAAGGGTCGGGTCCACACAAAACAATTGTGTTAAAAATGATAGGTATCACTAGAATTGAGGTGAAGAGAGGAACCCAGTGGGATAGGTCCCAAATAAGTGTGTTGGAAGGACCACTATATTTTTTTATTTCTAATCCTGCAGATTTATACTCTAGCCTAAAGAATACTGCAGTAATGAAATTCCAAAATGCTTAATAGGAAGAAAATGTGTAGTAATTTTGCAACCAGAATGTAGAAGGAACACTTGCATGGAAATAGATCTTGTTTGTTCTTTTTTTGTTGTTGTTGTCATCCCTAGGGGTAGGATATTCAGGGTTTCTACTGACAAGGTTTTTCCCTACACTATAGCTCTTTGATATACATGTGGGGTCCAATAGTTTTACTCGGCCTAATATCTTAGGGCACCAACTAAGGAGGCTAGACTGCGCCCTTAGTCGTACTACCCGACTACCCAGGTACTAGAGAGTATCTTCCTGGGTGTTGTTCTCGGTGGCACTATAGAATTCAAGCGGCCAATCAATTTATCTATGGAGGGATTCAAGAGATCCAGGTCGATCTGTATACAGGCATTGTCTGATGCGCTACCACTCGAAGGGGTACCAACATGGGTTACAAGGGTGGCCAACATATGTGTTCTTAAGTACCTCTTATATTTCCTGTGTGTATGACTCCTCGAATGAGAGTTTATGTGTGTAATGACATATCTTTGTAGCTTTAAGACACTGGAATACGTCTCTACCCTGAAAAAATTTAACTCGCAATTTTCTGCTGAGGAAGGTGCTTTGACACTAGTATTCCAGATATAAAATAGTATGCAAAACATAAATATTTTAGCAAAGAAAAGGCAAAGAAAAAATTATATAACCAGAACAATACCAGAATAATACCATAATAACACTAGAAAGAGAACCTTGATTAATGATAGCAATGCTCACTTGCCTCTTCGAGGGGGGAACCTCCAGCAAAGAAGAGCTCTATTACAATAATCACCAATACAAGATTTCCCATACCCTCTACTCCCATTTATACTAAATATATCTATCCAAAAGAAAAATCTAGAGGAAGATCCTTCTAGAAGGAGAAGCTTCTATTTGGTCTTTTTACATTTGAAGTATTCTTCCTTGTTGCTAGGCCTTATTAATATTAACCTTTATTACATTGAATTATATTGTTCTACCTATGTGAGGTCTTAGGGAGGTTAGGTCCCTAACAAGCATACACATAGTCTCTCCCAAGGAGAAAATCAAAATCCAAGGGGTCGTGGACTACCATCACTTCAATAAAGACAATTTTCCCTCCCAAAGTAATAGGAAAATAAGGAAGGATCCCTAAAGGTTGAATATTCTTTCTGTTAAAATCCAACATATTATGAGTCACCGGTGCAAGATGAGGATAACATAAATATTTTAAAGCAATGGAGGATAAGATACTAACTGATGCACCCTCATCGACAATCATCTGAGGAACTTCCCTACCAAAATATTAAACAATGATTTGGAAAGGTATATAGGAAGGGAGATGAGATTTTGGCAATGTAACCCAATATAAAAGAATGGCCTCATTACTCAGAGGGGGTTCTATTGGGACATGTGAAGTGACCCATTGTCCATAAGAATCTGTATGAATAATAAATACTTGAGATACATCCTCACTCTTCCCAGGAGGAGTGGGATCGACCAAGGGTGGTATTGGATCAACCACTTTGAATTCACTCTCTGAGGGGAGAGTGGGATCGATTGAATTTGAAATCATACCAATCACTTGATCGACCAGCTCAACCGATGATCGAACCAGACGGATCACCTGATCAACCAGATTGACTGATGATGGAACCAGATTGACCAGTTCATCAACCAATGGCAAGTTGGGAGATATTTTATGGTAATGTTTTGGAAGTTCTTTCTATAAATCAACAATATTTTTCAATAGATATGAAGCCTCATCCATACGAGAGAAGAGGTAGGTACGATGCATCTCCTTACATAGAAAGCAAGGAAATTTGACTTTACCCTTCTTACTTCCAACCTGATTATCACTAGTTGATTGTTTGACACCAACATGACCTGCAGTGGCTGGCGATGCGGGTTGAGAACCCTGAGACCACACTTATATAATCTTTGAAATACCAAGGAAATCCTTAAGAAGGTGGTCACCCTTACAAATATTGTAAGGGAATTTGGGTTTGCGATGTGACTTGATAGACTTGTCAACATTATCAACACTCCCAGCATGATGAAAATTTGATGATTGATCATTTCCAACATGTCCTACAGTGGTTGAAAGTTTAATATCTTCCTGATTCAGAGGTCTTTGTTTTCATTCGTTTTTATACCCCATGAAGACTTTACACCCCATAATAATGTGCACTCCTCCATGTGGGGGAGTGCAGGGGGAGTTACCCCCCCTGTGGGGTCCAAGAGTGAGTGGGCCCCCGACGACGATTCAGGGGCGAAGCCCCTTAATGAAAATTTTCCTTGTAAATGTATATTGTAATTTCATAGTAAATCTGGAGAATTCATTATAAGGTCACATATTTGATAGTAGAAGTTATGTTAGGGTTTTTTTCCCTAGAAGGAAACCCTCTTTTATGAGGGAAATGTATTGCGGCTATGTATCATTGTGAATATTGTAATCCGAGTGAGGAGATTGTGAGAGAAAGAAGAGGAAGTTACAATGGATGTGTTGTAGGTTGTATCCCTTCATTTGTTGGATAATAAAAAAGGAAGGAACTGGAAATTTCTCTGGTGGACGTAGCCCACACTGGGTGAACCACGTATATCCATGTCTCTATTGTATTTTGTATCTTCTGTGTTTTATTTCCACAATTTTTTTATTGTATTTCTCCACAATCCTATTTTTATAACAACTCGTATCAGAGAGAAAGGAAACTCACAGGAAAATAGGGTTACTGGTTCGAGTGGGAGCAATGGAGAAAGATGCAAAGTTTAGGGTCGAGAATTTTAACGGCCAAAAATACCATTTATGGAAGATGCAGATGGAAGATTATTTATATCAGGAGGATGAATTCCTACCATTGGGTGGAATAGCAAAGAAGTCGATGGCCATGAAGGACAAAGAATGGGAGGTTCTTGACAAAAAGGCACTAGGAACGATACGGTTGAGCCTGGCAGCGTCGGTGACTTTCAATATTTCGAAAGAAAAGACAACGAAGGAGTTGTTGGACGCATTGGCTAAACTGTATGAAAAATCCTCAGTGTCCAGTAAGGTATTTCTAATGAAGATATTATTTAATATGAATATGTCAGAAGGTGGGTCTATTGGAGATCATTTAAATGAATTTAATACATTTATAATCAACTAAGTCCTGTAAAAGTAGACTTTGATGATGAGGTCAGGGTTCTTCTAATCTTGTGCTCATTTCCAGAAAGTTGGAACAACTGGGTCATGGTTGTAAGTAACTCTATCTCAGGTTCAAACACTTTAAAATTTGATGATGTTGTTTGTGTTATCCTTAGTGAGGAAATGCGACGGAAAAGCATAGGTGAGACATCAGGTAATGCATTAAACATGGAGAATAGGGGAAGACAAAAGGATATAGGAAAGGGCTCAGGGAACCATGGGAATTCTAGGAAGGGAAGATCCAAATATAGATTTGGAAAGATAGAGTGTTGGAATTGTGGGAAGAAAGGACATCTAAAGAAAGACTGCAAAGCTCCAAAGAAGCAAAGAGATGGACAATAGGAGAAAAATCAGGAAGCAAATGTAACAGGTGATTTGTTATAAGATGCTTTGATTATTTCTATAGATAATATTTATGAGTCTTGGGTAGTAGATTCAGGGGCTTGATTGCATGCCACACCCCATAGGAAACATTTTCTAGATTATGTTCAAGGTGACTTTGGACAAGTTCATTTGGGTGATGATGCACCATGCATAATTGTTGGAATGGGAAAGGTAAAAATAAAGAAAAGCAATGGAAACCAATGGTTTTTGAAAGAGGTAATACATGTTCCAGATCTAAGGAAAAATCTAATTTCAACAGGGTAGTTGGCAAGTGAAGGTTGTATATCCATATTTACAGATAAGAAGTGGATGGTCACTGAAGGATCATTGGTGATAGCAAAAGGAGAGAAGGTAGGTACATTGTATTTATGTATTGGTAATACTGACTCTTCTATCTATTTAGCTTCTACAGGAGTGGATACAACACCGTGGCATCATATTCTTGGACACATGAGTGACAAGGAGATGCAGATAATTCACAAAATAATTTTTTTGCTAGATCTTAAACAAATTGATTTAGATTTATGTGAGCATTGTGTTTATGGAAAACAAAAGAAAGTCGGATTTCTCAGAGTTAGAAAAGAAAAGAAAAGTGAAAGGTTAGATCTTGTGCATACAGATGTATGGGGAACACCTCAGGTATCATCTCTTGGTGAGTCTTGTTATTATGTTACTTTTATTGATGATGCAACTAGAAAAAATTAGGTTTATTGCATTCGACAAAAATCTGATTTTTTTGATACTTTTAAGAAATGGAAAGCTTTGGTTGAGAATGAGATAGGAAAAATGTTGAAGTGTCTTAGATTAGAAAAGGGAGGTGAATATTGCAGCAAGAAGTTTGATTATTACTGTTCATACCATGGGATTCGTAGGGAGAATAAATTTCTAGGAACGCCACAAGAAAATGGTGTGTCAGAAAGGATTAACAGGAAAATCATGGAGCATGCAAGAAGTATGAGATTGCATGATGGTTTTCCCTTACAATTATGGGCATATGTTGTAGATATTGTTGTTTACTTAATAAATAAAGGACCTTCAATATCTTTGGATGATAGAATTCAAGAGGAGGCATGGACAGGTAAAAAGGTAAACTATTCTTTTTTGAAGACTTTCGGTTGTGCATCATTTGTTCATATTGATAAATAAAATAGAACAAAGCTTGAGGAAAAATCCAAGAAGTGTACCTTTATTGGATACGGTGTTAATACTTTTGGTTATTTATTATGGGATTATGAAAATAAAAAAATCATTAGGAGTAGAGATGTCATATTCAATGACAAGGTCATGTACAAAGATGAGTTGTAGGGAAACAAATAGTAAAAAGAAAAACTAGAATACACAGTGCTTGATGAGATCACTGAAAAACAAATTCCAAAGGTACCAGAAAATCAAAATGTACAACAACAGGATCAACAGGTACCTCAAACTCCTGCAAGTGTTGTTAGAAGATCTACTAGGTTAAGTAGACCCCCTGAATGATACTCTCCTTCATTGTATTATTTATTGTTGACTGATTCTAGTGAACCAGAATGTTATGAAGAGGAAATGAAGGTAGACACCAAAAATAAGTGGGAGCAAGGCGTGAAAGAGGAAATGGATTCCTTGGTAAAAAACCAGACTTGGGATTTGGTTCATTTTCCTGCAGGAAAAAGAGCATTGCATAATAAATGGGTTTACAAGTTGAAGGAAGAATATGGAGGGGAAAAGCAGTACAAGGCTAGACTTTTTGTAAAGGGGTTTGCACAAAAGAAAGGTATATATTTTGATGAAATATTTTCTCCTATTGTTAAAATGACTTCAATTAGGACTATTTTAAGTCTTTTGGCAGTAGTAGAATATCGACATCTTGAACAGTTCGATGTAAAAACATATTTTCTCCATGGGGATTTGGAGGAAGAGATTTATATGCAGCAGACATAGGGGTATGAGGACAAAGGAAAGGAGAATTTGGTATGTAGGTTGAGGAAGAGCTTGTATGGCCTAAATAAAGCTCCAAGGAATTAGTATTTTAAGTTTGACAGGTTTATGGCAGAACAAGATTATAGTAGATGTCATTTTGATCACTGTGTTTATTTTAAAAAGATAGAAAATGGAAGTTATATTATCTTGCTATTGTATGTAGAAGACATGCTTGTTCTAGGGTCTAATATGTAGGATAAAAATTATCTCAAGAATAAATTAGATAATTCATTTGCGATGAAGGATTTGGGTGTTGTAAAGAAACTCCTTGGTATGAGAATAACAAGAGATGGGAAAAATCGCAAATTGACATTGTCTCAGGGTGAGTACATAGAGAAGGTGTTGGAGAGGTTTAGAATGCAGAATGAAAAACTAGTTAGTACACCTTTTTCTATCCATTTCAAATTAACTAAGGAAATGTGTCCCAAGACACAGAAGGAGATAGAATACATGTCCAGGGTCCCTTATTCATCAACAGTTGGAAGCTTGATGTATGCGATGGTTTGCACAAGACCATATATTGCACATGCAGTGGGAGTTGTGACTAGGTATATGAACAATACAGGTAAAGAAAATTGGGAGGAATTAAAGTGGATTCTTAGGTATTTGAGAGGTACTGATACTCATGCATTATGTTTTGGAGTTTCACACACTGTTCTACAGGGATATGTTGATTCAGATATGGCAGGTGATAAAGATAGCCAGAGGATCACCATGGGGTATGTTTTTACTATAGGTGCAACAATAGTAGTTGTATTTCGAAACTACAAAATGTTGTTTAACTTTCAACAACAGAGACAGGGTATGTTGTTGCTATAGAGGCTAGTAAAGAGATGATTTGGTTACAGAGGTTTATGGAGGAATTAGGAAAGAAGCAAGAGAATATCAGGTTGTACTGTGACAGTGAGAGTGCCATTAATCTTGCAAATAACTCAACCTTCCATTCTAATACTAATCATATACATCACATGTACCATTTCATATGATCTGTCTTGGAAGATGGACATTTGAAGTTGGAAAAGATACATACTAGCCAAAACCCTGTAGACATGTTAACAAAGGGAGTAACTAGGGATAAATTGAGTTCCTGCTCAGTTTCAGTTGGTCTTCAAGCATGAATGTGAAGATGATAAATTTTCCATGTCCAAGAAGGATCATAGTCCATCATATATAGCAATGGTGGAGTTGTTGAGATCAGTCTCCAAGTGGGATATTGTTGGTTGTGGAGCCTGATTATCTTATTGATTCAGAGGTATTTGTTTTCAACCATGTTTATACACCATGAATACTTTACACACCAAAATAATGTACACTCCTTCATGTGGGGGAGTGCAGGGGGGGTTAGCCCCATTGCAGGGTTCAAGGGCGAAGCCCCTGAAGGAAATATTGCCTTGTAAATGTATATTGTAATTTCATAGTAAATATGGACCGTTCATTATAAGGTCGCATATCTAATAGTAGAAGTTATGTTAGGGTTTTTTTCCCTAGAAGGAAACCCTCTTTTATGAGGGAAATGTATTGCGGCTATGTATCATTGTGAATATTTTATTCTGGGTGAGGAGTCTATGAGAGAAAGAAGAGGAAGTTACATCAGGTGTGTTGTAGGTTATATCTATTCATTTGTTGGATAATAATAAAGGAATGACCTGTCAATTTCTCTAGTGGACGTAGCCCACACTAGGTGAACCACGTATATCTGTGTCTCTGTTGTATTGTGTATCGTCTATGTTTTATTTCTGCATTTGTTTTATTTTATTTCTCCATTATCCTTTTTTTCTAACAACATTTGACATTCGGGTCCGAACGTATGGGAAGGATATCAAAGTCTTAATCTCTTCAAGAGAATTGAAGACAAGTGGGTCGATAATACTCCAGAGGACCTCGAATGGAATCAAAGTTCACAAAGCACCAATACCAAATGAAAAAAATGGTTTATGAAGAAAAACCCCCAATATATTATTTTTCCTCTATGATTGGTTGAGCCTTGGAGGGGTAATATATGTTTCTCTCCTGCACGCAACCTCATGTTTATCCCCTGTGTGAGAGGGGGTTCCCAGCTATGCTTATACAAAAATTGGATTTTCTCTCCCTATCGTAGGAATCAATGTTTTTTTATGGATTTGGAAAGTTATTCTCAACACCTATTCCAAACCCTATACTTAATCTAATGTAGGTTTGCAAACGCTTAGAAATAAAAATTTCTAGATAGATTTTAATTAGCATTTTTATTTTTAGGTTGTTGTTTACACAAGGGTATGGAAGTGAAACTGATGATGTTCGTGACTTTGACTCTAAAAGAGTGCAACAAAATGATATGAAAAGGTTTATATTTGATGAACTCTATCTATGGAAAGGAGAAGATTCTTTTTCCATTCCCAAATGCATAACCCGGTGCATCTTACCTATTGAAAACTAAGAACATGTACAACCCAAAACTTTGAATGCTATATATTTTTGTTTGTTTTATTATAAATGAAATGAACCTAAATCAAATGTAATTTATTTCTACTTCCTTACTTTCAATGCAAGAATATGATGCAGATACAGAGGAATACGAAGTAAAAATATCGAACAAGAAATGTGCTCAAAACAATGACAAGAATCAAAGAATGCAAACAATGAAAAAGAGGAAGAGGAAATTACTCAAAAATCCTAAAAGATGAATAGCAAGAAAGAAGTATTCAAGCTAGGTTGTGGTAAGAAAAATAATCTCAATCATTCAAAAGAGCGAGATATTCTAAGGAAGATTGAACATAAACTCAAGACTAATCAAACCTTTGCAGACTCTTCCCATCAATCAGATAATTGACAGATCACGAGACAAAGACCAAACTAGTGAAAATCAAGGTGAACCAATATCTCAATGTAGAAGAGGTTTGCAAGCTTAATAAAGGTAAAAATGAGTGATAAGTATCAAATACTCAATCCAAAAAAATTCAAATACAATCAGGAATCTCTTGGAAAAAATCCCCTCAAAGTCATACTAAGAAAGAGCGAGCATGAGGAAAAAAGGCCAAAACAGGGGAATTGGCACCCGTGTTCTCAAGGAGACAGAGCACCAGTTAGTGGAATGCCACTTTGTAGGAAGATATGGGGGATTTTAATTCATATAATGGGGCCCTCTATAAGGCCTCTGTGGAGCGCCAATTAGGGTAATGGCGCCCGAGTGTGAACTGCAGGGGAGTGCCACCCTTATGAAAAGTTTAAAAAGATGCTCAAAAAGGATAAAAACTCGGAAAAAATCAATCAATGACTCTGTGATCTCTTCAATGAGGAAGAGAGAATGGGAAACATATCAGAATAAATAAGAAAAATATATCTAAGGATAGGAAAACACTTCAGATGATCCAAGGAAGGACTAGTCAAAGTCCTTCCCCAATGGAGTTTCCAATTTTTGTTACGGAATGTTTCATTTGCGGACAGATGAAACCTCCCTTGGATTACCAGACCCGTATACCAACATAGAAACACTACAAGTGGAAACTAACATCCTTTTAAACTCATTTTAACCAATCAAAAAGAGAGAGGGAGAAAGGGCATGATGTACCTATTTATGAAGTCTATCCTTGCTACTATCCAATCTGTGAACTTGATCTTCAAACCCCCTGGTGCAATTTGATACCTACAATGGGAAGCAAAGAGAAACGACTGTCTCCTACTTTAGTTGATCAGGTAAACAAATTTATCTACAAATATTGAAGCAACAATAGACAAGAACATGCAATAATACACAAACTTGAAGGAAATAGGCCAAGTATATTCAATGTGGACCAAAAGTAGAACACTTGCAAAACATGATTGATGTAGTAGTAGCCTCTCCAAGCTCTCCTCATCCAACCCTTGTACGAATCTACCAAGATCAAAATGATGATACTCTAACTGATTACTTATTCTCTTCACCTTTGAAATCCCTCAATATATAGGCTTGAGAGACACATCCACCATGAGAAAATGAAGGATATGGTTGAGGATATTTCTCCTTGAGGTTTGGAGCAGATCCTAAGGTGGAGCCAAATCATTGGGGTTGAACATAACCAACCCGTTGAGAGAGATAGCCCATAGAATAAGGTGGAGGAGATCCCCATTTTCTCTCAACATGAATGGCGCTCCCCTAGAGTGAGAGACAGGGCACCACCCTAATAGTGGTGCTTCTATAACATGGAAAAGGTGGTGCCATGGTACTCCCTTAGTATGTCCAGGAGGGCGCCACCCTTCATAAATTCCCAAAAAAGGTCAATATTTCTAAGGAAAAGGTGTGTTTTGACCTAGAAATGATGGGTTTCCTCCTCCATATGACTTAGGGGTCACGAACAACTATTTTCATGGTGTCAAGGGGTGGCGACACTTAAAAAATTAAATGCAACACCTGGGAAGGTGCATACGACACTTGCGACAGTGCATGTGACACTTACCGAGGTACATACATCACTTTGTGACACTTGTGACACTTAGGGTGTGAAACAAAAATGTGACATTTTGATGTGTAACACGTTGCGATAACTGTCTAGAATGGTACAATTATCGACATGCACAAAGTCTATGTAAATATGGTGTCTATATGGCCCTTACTTTTGTGTGTGTGTGTACATACTATTGGAATTATGTATATCTTTACACATATGTGAATACTTTCCCATATGATTGTTAAGAACCAAACATCAATATAGCATAGAAAAACATCAGGAAAAGTACTCAACGCCTAGAAAAAGAGATAATTTCAGATAATAAACCTCTTCGAGGGGACAACCTCCTTTTACCCCACTTAAATGTTCAA
>CBVK0102164820.1:0-13551 GCA_900067695.1 Picea abies
GGAAACACATGGAGCAACCCCCCGCCAAACACCCCCCGATGACATTTTATTACACCACCATGGCAAACCCTTTGAGGTACAATTGGTTTGTTATGACAGTGATGTGGAGGAGTCTTATTAAATGGCTTTCCTATCTCCTAACTCACACATCCATCTCTTAATTCCATGCATTGAATAATAGCTTTATGGGTGTTATGGCTCCTGGATGTGATATTTGTTGGTCTATGCAGACATTACCACTTTTGTGAGGTTATGGGATTAGAAAGGGCATCTGCCAAGGTGAGAAAAAAGTGGAAGAGGGGATTAGAAAGGGCGTCTACAAAGGTGAGAAAAAATTGAAAGAGGTGTAGGGGACTATGGCCTACTCATCACTCTAGTAAGCATAATGCCAAGAGTAGCTTGAGGAGAAGAGCTAGGAAATTTTAAGTAGGTGAGGGATAATTTTTCCCTCGAAGTTGGAAACTAGCTAGTGATCCTCGATGACTAGGAGATTGAATCCCATGCCACCATGACTATGCTAAGGGGAAGATGACTAGAAATGGCCTTTGCTTTTGCCTCCCTGCAAAGTCTAGTTGGGCACATTGTGGAGCATACGAACCTCCCTCCAGGCTCATATGTCCCCCTCTCTAGACTATGATGACAACTCCTCTAACTCCACTAGCTTATTGGAGAGGTTGACATTGTTGACCTTGTCATTTGGTAATACAAAGGAACTAAGGAATGATGATGAACTAGATGGACTTAGTCTCTGAAGCCCACAAAGGGCATTGAATTTATTCTCTTTTTTTATGTTATGTTTTATCGAATACTTTTACTTTTAGGAAAGTATGATAAACAGTTTACATGTAAGGATTTTAATGTAAGGTACTATAGAAACTTACATAGTATTTTTTTGGATGTATTACACCTATATGTAGATATGTAAGTAAGGATGTTCAAAATATTAGATTTTATATCCTTATGTTTTATAGTTCAGTCACAATTTTTTTAATAAAAAAATATATATATATTCTTTTAATAAAAAAAATTAAATAAAAATATTAAAAAAAATTATAAACATATTTTTGTATGGATTTGAAAGTGAAAAATAACTAACCAAATTGAAATCAATATCCTTTAAAAGTGGATTGGAATTAATACAAAGTTGATTTGGAATTTCTCTTTCATACATATTAGAACATTTAAATGATGAATTGGCAATATAATTTAAAAGTCAACAATAGCTTAATTTGGCCTCACCGATCTTGAAGGGACATGGAATAGGATTAAGTAGTGATTTAATGACACTTGAACGTCCCCACATATAAGTTATTATTCCACCTTTAGTCCATAAATTCATAAGACAATAATATAATTTCTAACTATAATATTAATTACAAGTACAACAATGTCATTGATTTGTTTTTTTCATGATTTAAAAGTAGGAAATACTTCTTTAAAGGTGGATTGCAATTAATATATAGTCAATTTGAATATTGTATATACATAGTCAATTTGAATTTTGTATTTACATTTTGAACATTTATAAAATACAATGAAATTTGGCAAAAACATATTATCAATAACATATTATCAATTATAAGTTTATTTTTTTTCCTCGAAAAAACTCGTAATTCCATTAAATTTATAACAAAATTACATTTACAAATATATACAAGTCATAGAATAACTTTGTATATATTATCATATGAAAAGGTAACATATATTGTCTATGTGTTTTAAGCATCATTACATTTTCAACATTATAATCAAGATTGTATAACTACATATCCAGGAGTCCCATGAATCCAGATGTGTAATCTTTACCAACAAAAGTGACAAAAGATGAGTTGTAGAGTAGGAAAAAACATACAGAAATTTTACAAAATGACCAAAATATAAACTCTGTTGTATCATTGTGGTTTTAATTGGTCTGATTTTCATGAAAAGGCATGTGATAGTAACCATTTCTTCCCACTGTTGATTGTTCTTCAATATGCCAATGACCACAATTTAGTTGCGAGGCTTCTTTGGATAGCCTGTTCGCTAGTCGATGTCGCTCCCTGTAGAGATGAGTAAAAGAGATAGTGTCATATAAATTGATTAATCTCATTACTTCCTCATATATTGGAACAAGAAAAGAAATGTAACATCGTTGAACTCCCTTTGCCTAGTTGATGATTAGCATTGAGTCACCAAATACTTGCAATGTTTTACAACCCTTCTCCACAACAAATAATAAAATTAGTTTTAAAGCCATTATTTCAGCATAATTATTTGTTCTAACCCCCAAACCCAATTTGATAAGGTAATAATGTGATGTTGATAGATATAGACAACCACCCCCTCCACACAAAAGTTGATCCTCTGATGCAACCCCATCAAAGTAAACCAAAGGCCTGGAGTTATCATAAGTTTCCTCCCTAACAATTCGGGTAATATTGATCCCCTCTCCTCCCAATTTAGCGAAGTAATCAAGGATAGCAATACACATTTCAGCCACTCTAGTTGTCATAGTGACCTCATCTTTGAAAATATAATTGTTCCGAGCCATCCAAATCCCCAAAACTATGATGATAGGAAAAACCCTTGATTCATAGTTCCCTATCGCATTCATCCAATCCTTCAAGGCATCACCAAAGGAAATACGATGTCAGTGCCAGTGAGTATTTGACAAGGTTTGGGAATCTTCCCAAACCCCCCTACAGAATACACAATGCATGAAAAGGTGATTCATTGTTTCCAGTTGTTCTTTGCAAAGTGTACACCATCCCAGACCATTGAACCGCCTCTTTTGAAGATTGTCCCAAGTTGGCATTTTGTTCTCCAAGATCGACCAGACCAAGATCTTCCCTTTTGTCGGGCACTGTTGTTTCCAAAGTTTCTTCCACCACCATATTTGTTCTTGTTGGTGTATATCCACACTTAGTTGTACATATCTTGCTTTCGGAGAATATATCCCTCCTGGATCACCGTCCCAGAGTAACTTGTCTTCCCTATCAGTCAAACGAATATTGGAAACCTTTAATGCATGTACATACATGTCCCAATGAATTATATCATCATCATTAAGTCTGAGCCTCCTCCCAGTCAACCATCCTTGTTGCCAAATATTGGTTGTGGTTGGGTCCCCAACTTCCTTGTTGCCAAATATTGGTTGTGGTTGGGTCCCCAACTTGTGCTAAGTGTATATACCCCCCACGCGCTAGGTGCAAACGAGTCCCATCATTCAATAGATGTCCATGATTACTTCTTGCCCACATATCCAATCCAATATGGACCATCCTACCTGAACCAATCCTTCATGCCAGACCATTCCCAATCAAGGCAAAATCCTTAATCACCGCTTTCCAAATAATAGAGATACCATAAACTCTTTTGATTAGGTCTTGTACCCAATCAACAATAGATAGAAGCACAATATATTTCTTGTGTACTACTCTGGTCCAGAGGTTGGAAGTGTTGATCAATCTCCAAGTACACTTAGTTGCGAGAGATTTGGAGAATAAAAATATGTTTTTCAACCCCCTTCCCCCTAAGGCCTTCGGAACCACAATCCCCCCCCATCAGACCCACGACATCACCTGTTTTTTCTTGCTGCCACTACACAAATAGGAAAAATAGAATTTCCTTACTTTTTCCAAGATGCATTTTTGGATCCAAGATAAGGGCATTCAATAAATCGGGATTGCCTCCAGTACCGACTTAATCAGTACCAACCTCCTAGCCCTTGACAACCACTTATGACTCCAATAGCCTTTTTTCTAATTTTGCAATGAGCCACATCCAGTCTGTCTTCCTGTAATCATTTCGCTTTAACTAAAATCCAAGATATTGCATCCCCACGTCCAGCTCAAGCACTTGAAGGGGAGATTTGAAATAATGTAATGAATCTCATCTACTTCCAAGGATGCAAAGTTAATGGTAGATTTATGATCATTGATCATAATACGTGTATCCCTTTTAAAGAGTGAAAGACCTTCACACAATTTATCAGTATCTTGCCTTGATCCATCACAAAAAATTAATATATCGTCTACAAAGAGCAAGTGGGAGATGTACATCACCGGAGAAATTTTTATTCCTTTGAAAGTACCTAAGTTCTTTTCCTCCTCCAGAAAATGACTGAGACATTCTGCCACCAGAAGGAAGAGTAGTGATGACAAATGGCACCCCTGTCTTAACCCTCTTTCAGCATGAAAAAAGGAAGTAGCTTTTCCATTAAGCAGGATAGAGAAGGAAACAGTTGATAAGAAACCCATTACTCAATTTGTAAATTCCATCCCAAAACCAAGGTGTATCATTAACATCTTGATATAAATCCAATTTACTCTGTCATATGCTTTAGAAAGATCTATTTTCACTATTGCCCCTTTAAGTTTTCTGGTTTTCATAGTGTACAAACCTTATTGTGCTACCATAATTGCCTCATGTATCTACCCAAAGCCTCATTGTAATCATCTTCTTGCAAATGAGTGTAGCCATCACATCTCTTCTCAAAGATAAAGCTACCACCATTCTAGCGAGTCTTGCACTATGTATTTTTACAGTCTCTATACATTTCTTTCATTAATAGAAATCATGTATTGTTGTATTTCTCTGTTTCTGGAAATTTTTATGTGTATTTGATTATGATGTCTCTGTTTTCATTTCGTTCCGAAAATAATCCATATCAGTGGTATTAAAGTAGGCTGCTCTTGATCGTTTTTCAGTGCATATCCCCGACGAGGTGCGAGTATAGCGAGTTGGATCTTGAGCTTGTCTCTCTTGAGGAAAATTCCTCTTGCACACCCAAGAAACCCTCTATGGTGGTGGAAAAGAAAAATGGTGGAGCAGAAGATTATATTAACATGTTACTTGAGCAAGGTCTCACACAACAGAGGGACGAAATGATGGGGAATTTTTTCCACATCCTTCAACTCCTACCAATAGAAACAAGCCCATCTTCATCAAGCGACCACTTTGGAGGAACCTCTCCCTTCAAGGTACAAGTTAATTTTTATATTCTTGTATTTGAAGGACAGATAGATGCAGATGCCTTAGAAAAGTGGTTGAATTTGCTAAAAGGTTATTTCTCTGTTCACAATTTTTCCGACAGGGAAAATATCACCTTCGCACTCCTCAAGGCTCTCCCCCATGTCAAACATTGGTGGGAAACTTACTGGGAGAAAATTTCCACAGAGGAATATGGAATATATGGGGTTGAGCCCACTTGGGATTTTTTTTGGGATGCGGTGAAGGAACAATACTACCTTGTTGATAACTATGAAGACAGGTACATGAGATGGACCACACTACGGCAAGAGAAGAGCCAAAAAATGTCGGAGTTCACAAATACTTTCCATAACTTGCGCACCAAGTTGGGTATCAAAGACTCTGAATGACTTCTAGTTTTGAAATACCTTGGGGCTCTACATAGGTACATCCAAACTGAAATGGATTTCCTAAAAATATCATCCTTGGGAGCTACCTATTGATATGTTGTCAAAATCGAGCAGAAATTTAGCCACCAGAACAAATGGGAGTTCGGGTCTGCAAATCCGTAACAACTAAAGCATGGTAAAGACAACACTAACCAACAACCTCCCGACAACCAGTCCAAGACACATGAAAAGAAGGGTAAATGGGAGACGAAAAATGACACTGGGAAGTGGTGCGACTTCCACAAAATCCCCTGGCACGACACCGATGAATGTCGCTCGAAACAGTCATTGGTGGTCGAGGTCAAAGACAAGGAGCTGAACCCTAATTTGGAATCTGATCCAGAAAAGATTGAAAACAGGCATATCATCGATGCAAACCCCATTGCTACTATCGTGACCGCAATAATTCAACCAGAAGAACCAGTAGATCCTTAAGAGGGGGAGCGCCTCTTCCATTCACAGATGTGGGTGATTGGGACCCCATTGCATTTCATTGTTGACAGTGGTAGCCAAAAGAACCTCATCTCAGCTGAGTTCATCAAATAGTTTGGGTTGTCTACAACACCACACCCACAACCATACAACATCGGGTGGCTTCACCAGGGACGAGATCTCCGTGTCAGCCAGTAGTGTCGCTTGTCCTATGGAATCCATCCCTTCATGGATGAGGTAGTGTGTGATGTTTTCTGATGCAGGAGCATCATTATCAAATCAAAACAAAGTGGACATGGAAGCTAATTCGACACATCAACACTTTGAAAGAGCCAAACCAACTCTTAACCAGCTTGGTAGCGGTGTGGAGATTTTTTGAATATCTCGTTAATTAATTAGATGTATGTAAATTCGGGCCACCGTTTTGAACTAGCAAATCATTGTAAATCCTTACAAGACTGTAATATATTACAGGTGTAGGATATTAGCCTGTATTAGTCATTAGATACCATTAATTAAGCTGAGTAGGTAACCTCTTGAGTAGAGTGTGATAGAATTTAGATAGGAGGAAGAAGAGCAAGGAAGCTCTGGGTCTTTAGACAAGTTTTCATTGTAGTTTTCTAAGAGACAGAAGTCGTAATCATGTATTTATTTCTGAAATGAATAGAACAAAGGAAATTTATCCATTTGTACAGTGTTGATATTGTTTTACAGTTTTACTGTTGTTATGTGTTTTGTGGATGTATGATATTCAGGGTGAAGGAATGAATTTATGAACAATTGAATAAGTTTCAAGTGTTTTCTCTTCTGTAAGTTATGCAAGAAGTGCATATCGAACACAAGGAGTGTGTGTGAGAGAGTCTTTTTCGACTCGAAGCTCAGAAGAGATAGCATGGAACTTTTGTATGCAGAGTATGCATATTAAGCGCAAGGAGTGTGTATGTGAAGTCTTTGACTTGGAGAAATAACTCGGATTTTTCTCATAAGACAGTGAAGAGGTTAGTTGCAAGGAGTGCACAGGACCAGAAATCGACTAAGTGTCGAAGAAATCCTTCAGAAGAATAATTTTCGGAACTTGGACAAGATAAAGGGTTAAGATCTATCCAAGAGGAGCCGAAGGAAACAAGGATCGTTGATTTAAGGAGGGATACGCGTCAACATATCATAAGCTCCGGGTAAATTGCAATTGGGTTTCAATTGAGAATTGAGACTGTCAAAACCCGAAGACCCGAACTAAATCTGGACCATCAAATCCAAAGGGACGCGTGGCGACAGATCGCGAACTTCAGATAATAATACTCTGGGAATTTGAGAATTGAAATCTCTGAACCCCGAAGGTTCGAAGTAAATTATAACCATTGATTTGAGGAGGAAAAATGTCAACAGATCTTTTATTTCAGGAGATAGCCATTGTGGAGAAAGCAAGAGTTGAGATTTGAGACTCCCGAAATTCAAATCACGGAATAAATCACAGTCGTTGATTTAGAAGGGTTAGTTTTGATCCCTAGATTGGGAAAGGACAGATCTGAACCATTAGGCTCAAAAGCGTCGTCAAGATCTTGAGATTGACAATCACAAAGGATTGTGGGGATGGAAAGTACTCAAATGTTAAAAAATTGATAGCGGGCCACAATAGAAACCGTGGTATTGCAAATTGGAAGCGTGGCGTTTGGTGGTGAATTGCGGGGAGAAAAGTGGATTGATCCCAAAGCACTTTTGACCGCTCCTACAATTGTGTGTGGATATAACCCAAGTTCATATGCCAGAAGGAGCTAATGGAGGAGGAGCTAGCACCTGAACAATAATCGCTCGATAGTGCGAAGGGAGAGGTTGTGAGTGTCATAGAACTTGCACCAAAGGATTGAAGAGACCTATGGTTATTTACAAGCGAGACCATTAAGGTTTCAGAGAGCTAATTCAGCCCTGAGAATTGAAGATCCTTGACCGAGAGGTCACGCTGCCCAAGGAGAAGGGAGGTTGGCATCAAGTGGTATCAGAGCCTGAACAAGACTAAAGTTGTACTAAATGTATAGGAACAGTTGAAGCGATGTCGTCAAGGATTTGTGTAGATCCACCTATGGAAAACCGTGTTGTGGGAAGATAAATGAGAGAGCTTCGCACAAGGTTGGAAGCGATGGAAGTAATGTACAGAAGAACGTATGTTGTTGAAGACTTCAGTGATGCAGAAAGAGAAGAAGTTGAAGAAGCTATAGGGGAAGATGCGGTTGAAGAACGCTTATTGAAAGTTGTTGTGAAGTTGGAAGCTAGAGCAAAGATGGACGTCCCAATGTATGAAGGTAATTTGGATTTTGAAGAGCTATGGGACTGGATAAGGTCCATGGACAAGTATTTCGACTATGAAGATGTCGATGAAGGAAGGAAGGAAGGTGAGACATGATGTCACCAGATTAAAGTTGGGACATGCAGCACTGTGGTGGGATGAACTGCAGGCAGAGAGGAGGAGCAAAGGTAAACAAAAGATAAAGAATTGGGATATAATGGTAGCCAAACTGAAGGCTAAATTCATACCTAAGGATTACCAGATAAATCTTTTTAGAAAGTTCCAGAACCTAAGATAGAGGGGTATGACAGTGAAAGAGTATATAGAAAAATTATATATATTGAATATTAGGACTAGACAAAGAGAGAAGGATGATGAAAAATTTGTTAGGTATATAAATGGCTTGAGATATGAAATCTAGGATGAGATCAGCATGATGACTGTGATGACAGTGGAAGATGCTTATCAAATTGCACTAAAGGTAGAAGAAAAATTGGCCAAAAACCAGAGTCAGCGAAACAAAAGCAGAGGCTCAAATAGAGGTAAGGAAATTATCTATGATAAGGAAAGGAAACCCAAGGAAGAGAGTGAAAAATCATATGGTCACTTTGAAAGAGGAGGAAGTTCCCAAAGAATACCCTTTGGTGGGAGAAATTCTTTTCCTCGAGGTGGAGTTAAATGTTATGCATGTGAAAAGACAGAACATGTGTCTTGGGAATGCCTCGAGAGGAAGAAAGAAGGAGGAGGAGAATCACACATTTCTGAAGCCTAGAAGTATGTGGAAACAAAAGCAACAAAAGGAGGATAGAACCTTATGATGAGGAAAGTTCTTCTAAAACCAAAGAAGGAAATAGAAGGCTCAGTTCAACGAACGAGGTAGTTTAGGATTGCTTGTAAAACAAAGGACAAAGTTTGCAAAATTATTATAGACAGTGGGAGCACTGATAATTTAGTATCTATAGAAATGGTGGAGAATTTGAAGCTAGAGACAACTGCACACCCAATTCCATATAAAGTATCGTGGTTGTAGAAAGGACATCAAGTAATGGTAAGTCAACAATGCAAAGTTGAATTTAAAATAGGAGGCTATAAAGATGAGATTATGTGTGATGTAATTCCCATGGATGTTTGTCATATTTTGTTGGGAATACCATGGTAGTTTGATAGGAATGTCATTCATGATGGGAGAAAAAATACTTGCACTCTAGATAAAAATGGTAGAACTCACATGTTACTGCCAATAGAAAAGAAGAAAGAAAAGGAAGAAGCCAGTACAAGAATACTTCTCATGAGTGGGAAGGAACTCTTGAAGGAGATCAAGAAATTCAATTTATTGTAGTAATGAAGCCAAGAGTTATCCTTACCAATACTTCTATGAATGATTTACCTGAAGAAATCCAAGAATTGTTAAAGAATTTTTCTGACATAGTAGTGGATGAGTTGCCTCACTCATTACCACCTATTAGGATTATTAGCCACCATATTGACTTGATTCCAGTAGCCAGTTTACCAAATAAAGCAACGTATAGGCTGACACCTCGAGAGAATGAAAAAGTTAAGAATCAAGTTTAGGAATTGTTGGATAAAGGTTTAGTCAAGGAAAGTCTAAGTCCATGTGCAGTGCCAACTGTATTGAGTCCAACGAAGGATGGAGGATGGAGAATGTGTACAGATTCCAGAGCCATCAACAAGATTACCATCAAGTATAGATTTCCTTTACCCAGGATGGATGATTTGATGGATTGTTTGAGTGGAGCAAGCTATTTTTCAAAAATAGACTTGAAAAGTGGATATCATCAGATAAGAATGAGAGAGGGAGATGAATGGAAGACAACATTCAAGACAAATGAAGGTTTGTTTGAATTTCTAGTCATGTCATTTGGATTGAAAAATGATCCAAGAACATTTATGAGGTTGATGAATGAAGTATTGAAAGACTTCCTAGGTAAATTTTTCATTGTATATTTGGATGATATATTAGTTTTCATCAAAACAAAGGAAGAACATTTAAAGCACTTGACACTAGTGATGAGGAGATTGCAGCAAGAAAAGTTGTTAATAAACTTGAATAAAAATTCTTTTATGAAGACAGAACTCATATATTTGGGTTTCGTGATCTCTTTGAATGAATTGAAGATGGATCCAGAAAAGGTGAGAGCAATCAAAGAATGGCCATCACCAAGGAGCATATTTGAGGTGAGAAGTTTCCATGGGTTAGCAAGTTTTTATAGAAAGTTTATCAGAAATTTTAGTGGTATATCTGCACCCATGATAGATATTGTTAAGAAGAAACACAAGTCTTTTAATTGGACAGAGGAGGCTGAGAAAAGCTTCAAACTGTTGAAAAAGAAGATAACGGAACAACCAATTTTGGTTCTACCCGATTTTGGAAAAACATTTCAAGTGAGGTGTGATGCAAGTGGAATAGCCATTGGAGCAGTTTTGAGTCAAGATAATAAGCAAGTTGCTTATTTTAGTGAAAAGTTGAATGACACTAAGGAGAAATATTCTACATATGACAAGGAGTTGTATGCGGTGATTCAAGCTTTGAAGAAATGGAGACATTATTTAATTCCAAAAGAGTTTGTCTTGTATAGTGATAATCAAGCTTTACAATTTATTACTAGGCAAGAGAAGTTGAATCAGAGGCATGCTAAGTGGGTAGAATTCATGTAGAATTTTACTTTTGTCATTAAACATATTTCTAGAAGTGATAATAAAGTTTCATATGCTTTGAGCAGGAGGAATTTGGTTGTACATGAATTCCAAGTGAAGACCTTAGGGTTTGAGCACCTTAAGGAAATGTATCAGGAAGATCCAGATTTTAGGGAGGCTTATAAAGCATATGAAAATCCTTTGTTGAGGGATAACAACTCATGGGTAGAATATTTGATCCAGGATGTATTGTTATTTAAAGGAAGCCAATTGTGTATACCATGATGCTCAATGAGAGATAATTTGTTGAAAGAAAAACACAGTGGAGGTCTAGTCGGACATTTCAGTCATGACAAAACATTTGCACAGCTAAGTAGTTTGTATTATTGGCCAGGTATGAGGGAAGATGTGAAGAAATTTGTAGATCGATGTAATATTTGTCAACATGCAAAAGGAAAGAGACAAAATATTGGTTTGTATCAGCCATTGCCTATTCCAGAAAGGCCTTGGGACACAATTAGTATGGATTTTGTATTGGGATTACCGAGAACCCAGAAGGGAAGTGATTCCATATTTGTTGTGGTCGATAGATTCTATAATATGGAACATTTCATACCATTCCAAAAGACAAATGATGCTACACACATAGCCAATGTGTTTTTTAGAGAAATTGTGAGATTACATGGATTGCCCAGAAGTATAGTCTCAGACAGGGACACTAAGTTTGTAGGACACTTTTGGAGGACTCTATGGAAGAGGCTAGGAACTAATTTATAACTTAGTTCAACATATCACCCTTAGACAGATGGATAGATTGAAGTGGTGAACAAGAGTCTGGGAAATTTGTTAAGGAGTTCAGTCATTGAACAAGGTCGTTAGTGGGATCAGATTCTGGCACAGGCAGAATTTGCATTTAACAATTTAGTTAATAGAAGCACTGGAAAAAGTCCATTTGAAATAGCATATGGAAGATAACCAAGAGGGATTGCAGAATTGAGAGAGAAGAAACAAGATGAATTCAGGAGCGTCGGAGAAGAAGATTTTTCTACAGAAATACAAAGACTTCATGATCAAGTTAGGAGGCAAATACAGGATAGTAATCAAAAGTATAAGGACAGAGTTTATCAGAAAAGAAGGGAAGTTCAATTTGAAGTGGGAGATGAAGTTTTAGCTCATTTGAGGAAGGAGATGTTTCCAAGAGGAACATATAATTAGTTGAAGATGAAGAAGATAGGACCATGCAAGATCCTTAGAAAATTTGCAGCAAATGCTTATGAGATTGAGTTGTCGGACAATGTTAGAATATCATTGATATTCAACACTGCAGATTTGTATCCTTATAAAAGAGATGATGCGGGAGAATCAGATGATCAAGAAGAGATTCAATGGGAAGAACATATGCCCACAGTAGAAAAACCTCAGATGGAGAAAATATTAGAACAAAGAGTTGGAAGGAAAACCAGAAGAAAGATGCACCCTGAATATTTGGTAAAGTGGCAGGATCACCCTGTGGAAGATTCAAGTTGGGTAACTGAACCTAATATTTTGAAGCATGGAAAGACCGTGCGAGAGCTCATGGACAGGAGTCCATGAATATTTTGGCCAGAGGAGTATGATGCATGAGCATCGCTATCAAATCAAAACAAAGCATATGTGGAAGCGAAGTCGACACATCAACACTTTGAAAGAGCCAAACCGAGTCTTAACCAGCTTGGTAGCGGTGTGGAGATTTTTTGAATCTCTCGTTAATTAATTATATGTATGTAAAGTAGGGCCACCGTTTTGAACTGACATATCATTGTAAATCCTTACACGACTGTAATATATTACAGGTGTAGGATATTATCTCGTATTAGTCATTAGGTTGAATTAATTAAGCTGAGTAGGTAACCGCTTGAGTAGAGTGTGATAGAATTTAGATAAGAGGAAGAAGAGCGAGGAAGTTCTGGGTCTTTAGACAAGTTTTCATTGTACTTTTCTAAGAGACAAAAGTTGTAATCATGTATTTATTTCTGAAATGAATAGAATAGAGAAAATTTATCCAATTGTACAGTGTTGATATTGTTTTACAGTTTTATTGTTGTTATGTGTTTTGATGATGTATGATGTTCAAGGTGAACGAATGAATTTATGATGAATTGAATAAGTTTCAAGTGTTTTCTCTTATGTAATGTATACAAGGAGTGCATACCAAGCACAAGGAGTGTGTGAGAGAGAGTCTTTTTCAACTCGAAGCTCAGAAGAGATAGCGTGGAACTTTTGTATGCAGAGTATGCATATTAAGCGCAAGGAATGTGTATGCAAAGTATTTGACTTGGAGAAATAACTCAGCTTTTTCTCATAAGAAAGTGCAGAGTTTAGTTGCAAGGAGTGCACAGGACCAGAAATTGACTAAGTGTTGAAGAAATCCTTCAGAAGAAGAATTTACGGAAGTTGGACAAGATAAAGGGTTAAGATCTATCCAAGAGGAGCCAAATGAAACAAGGGCCTTTTATTTAAGGAGGGATACACGTCAACAGATGATAAGCTCTGGGTAAATTTCAATTGGGTTTCAATTGAGAATTGAGACTACCAAAACCCGATGACCCAAAGTAAATCTAGACCGTCAAATCGAGAGGGAAGCGTGGCAACAGATCGCGAACTTAGGATAATAATACTCTTGGAAGCTGAGAATTGAAATCTATGAACCCCGAAGGTCCGAAGTAAATTATAACCATTGATTTGAGGAGGAAAAATGTAGTGTCCCCAAGGCCAAGCCCCGTTACAGATCATGTTATATGC
>CBVK0102164821.1:0-18575 GCA_900067695.1 Picea abies
TGTGGAATGGCTCATAATGATGGAATATGATCATCAATGCAAGCTGGACCCCACAATGCCTCTCAAATACCCCTGTAGTCACTATAGCATCCATCTGGCTACTCTGGTCATCATAAATCTCTGCCCTGTGATGATGTCCCAAAGTGGGGACATTATAAGAAAGATCAATGATCCTGAGTGATTACAGGCTCACAACTTGCACAAACTTTGATTTCCTCTCCGATCCCTTCAATGCGAATATGCTCGTTCGTAGCGGGATCGATATCTGTCATTGATTTGTTGATCTAGAAATATCAATGATCCTGAGGGATTGCATGCTCACAACTTGAAGAAACTTTAATTTGCTTCCCAATCCCTACAATCCCTCCCCACCATCGATCTCTCTCCAATGAGATCTGATGGTCATGACTTGATATTTTCTTGATTTGACGGCTAATCTTGCTCTCGCTCGGATCTTATGACTAAAAAATAAAATTCTCCTTACCTGCGGGCTCGTCGTTTTTGAGCTTAATTATAGGCTCATATTTGTTCCCATGTCCAATCTTATGGTTGAAGTAGCTTATCCTTTGCTTCTTCTGCAAACTTTCTCCTTAAGAAAGAATTTCACAAATTATTTAAATGCTCAGGAAAATTTAAGTTTTTCGTCCTTCTGCAGCTCTGCTTCCTCGCCTTGTTGTCTATAATAATATTTTGAGCATACTTTGGACTGTTGACTGCTCTCCAAGCTCTATGAAGAATATTGCATCACGTGCTCTCGTTTGCGAGACAATGTAAGCTCAGTGCTCTTCTTCTTATAATCGAGTTTCTCTCGAGGCACTGTGAAGAGGCTTATGTCCTAAGCTCTGATACCATGAAAAAATGAGAAGCAAAGAATATAATACATAGAAGATGAAATTGGAAAAACAGGAATGAGCAGAACGTTATTCATTAAGGGAAAAGAGCTAACCTAAATAAGCTTCAACAAATAAAGAAAATCAAGAAACAATTGTATAGTTGTCCAGGACAACTGGCAGTGTACAGTCACATACTATTGAGGTTACATATATAATTAACATGGATTACTGCCAATGTCAGAATTCCTTCCTACAATATATTTAAATCTGAGAAACAATATAGGATGTTTGGATAGTAGCATATTATTAGAGATATAGTATATATTGACAAAGTAGTCACGTCTTATGATTTCTCCAGTCATTTTTTGTATTGTAAAATTTCTTTTGATTTTCAATGAATAGTAAAAAAAACTCTTTCTTTCCTGTAGAAAAAAAAAACTGACAAACATAACTACAAAATGCAGTGGATAAAAATGTGAAAAAAAAATATGTGAAAACCATGGTTGTGGAATGCAATGGACAAAAACATGAAATAAGAGCTCCAGAACAATTGCAATTTGAAGTTATTAAAGGGGAAGACCTTTCAATATGGAAACCAAATATGACTAGACCTTTCAAGTCCGATCCTGAGTTAAAGCTTAGGGGGCTTGGTGGCCTATTTATTGTAGCGCACTAGACTCAACTATTATAATTATTATAGAAAGAGGATATGAAGGATGAACAATAAAGATTCGCACTAAACCCAACAGTTATAATTATTATAGAAAAAGGTTACTATAGAAAGAGGATATGAAGGATGAACAATAAAGACCCATTGGATATTATATATTTCATTGTTTTGGTGCTCAAAAAATTATCTCTATCATCATATAATACTGAGGATCTCCTTTTTTTCTGAAATGACTTGTATCATATGCATGATCTATGCAAATCAAATAGTAATCAATGGGTATTATAGGAAAAATTTATTGTTGAGTTAACTATACTCTCATTTACAATTACGAAAAGGATTTTTGAAACCATTTTTTTGTGATTTTCTATTTGGAAAGGTCCATATGTTTTGAGGGTAGATTCTAAGCTCTAATACCATATGTAATGGTCCAACTAGTCATTAATACTGTAAATTATAAAGAAAATTTCATAAATATAAAACAATAACACTTAATTGTAAAACTGATAACAATTGATTGCATATCATCATATAATGCATGTGATATACGAATGTCGACGAAGACATACCTGAGAATGAAGACCTTGACTTAGTTTCAATGCGATGAATGTCTAACTGGTGTGCTTCAAACTTGATTCCGTTGATTGTAACAACAATGTGGGGGAGAACTCTCCACCCAACCAACCCCTCATTCTATGCAATTGACATCTTTTGAGCCCTCAATCAACTATCTATGCCAATGTCGAATTATTACTTCCTATGATTTCCTCAAAGCCCAAAAACCAAAGATACATTCCACCGTTTTCCTCTTCTATCAAGTAAAAGTTCTTAGTCCATCCATGCAAAATAAATCTCATACATAAGTTCCACTTGTCATCATGCAAATATTTTTTTTTTTAGTCTCAAGTTGACTTATCTTCTCTTATTTTTTTTTATTAGTAATCCTTTTTATTTATTTATATTTTATTCTTTTCTTTCTTTCATTTATTTTTATAACTTGTATTTTTTATTTTTATACTTTTGTTTATTTATTATTATTGTTTATTATATTTATTATATTTATTATTATTACTATTATATTTATTATTATTTATTTAATAATATAGGGCATTACAGTAATTTAAAATAAGCATTACCAAAGCTTCCATAATTCTATTCTTACAAAAGGAATGGAATTGATGTTAAAAAACAATGTTTATTCATCAAATTCCATACCTTTGATAACTTTTGAAAGGAGCAAAAATTGATAGAATTATTTACCTACTTTACAATTATTTCCTCACTAAATACTTTTAAACATTTTATCTTTAAGTCAATTGGTTTTGAAAACCTTGAGTTAAACCCTCATATTCAGTAGTGTTAAAAGCCTCATATTGAGTATTGTTATTATTAAACTCAAATATGCAAGAAATAAAAGTGTTCATACTTTCTGAATCAATCAATATGCAACCCATTACTATGCGTGTAATTAGAATTAATGTTTAAATATTATTAATTAAATATAAATTAGAATATATAGTGTTATATATAGTTTTCTAAATTATAATAATAATAATAATAATAATCTATTTTTAAGGTCACGGCCTTGTGGGACAAGGGACCCCCCTCCGTCCAACGATTTGACTGGTAAAGTCTACGAAGGTATACATACCCTACCCCCCTCTAGATTTGAACCTGTGACCTCTTAAGAGGAAGCACATGTTCTTAACCATTAGGCCCACTTAGGCTGTATAATATAGTGTTACATGTGTAAAAATATCACGGTCACTATAAAGGTAATGGAAGAGTTTGTACTATGTATATGTTTCGAAAGGTGACTCTTTAGCACTTTTGGCTTTACCTTTGACGTCTAAAGAGAGATTATGATTTCGTTGTATTGGTATTTGTTGTTTACAAATTCGATAACAAATCAAAATTTGACAACACCATGAAATTTCCTTTCAATATAGATGTATAACTATTATGCAATGTGTTGTGCAACGAAGACATAAACTCAATAAGATTCAAATAAATAAAACCAACAAGAAGATATCATAGTGAACAAAAAATAAAAGCAATCGCATCAATGAACATAGTATTTATGTGGAAAAATCATTTTAAGGGAAAAAACCATGGGGTAATGATAATCAATATTCTTATTATTTAAGAGAGAATTACAGTAGTCGAATTACAGGTTAACAATCTTCCTCACACTCTTATCTGACACACTACACTACACTACATTGTTTTCCCACACCTCTATGGTTATGCTAAATATATAGGATATGTTAGACAGTTAATCAAACTAGTTACAACCTGATCCACCAGTTACACAAACTGATCACTGTAGTGTGCATGCATGCACATTCTATTTTTAGCTGATACAGTGTGCATGCAACCACATGGAAAATTAGTTGGCAGTTTCAACAATCTCCACCTTGACAATAATTTACCTGATATATCATGTCTAAATTAATTCATCACCTTTTCTGCAAGCCAAGAGAAGCCAATCACCATTGTAGTTTTTATAACAAAATTGGTTTCGTGAACATGTCTGCAGAATTGAATTTTGTATGGACCTTTTCTAGAGCCACTCTCCCTTCATCAACAACCTATATTACAAAATGGTATTTAATAGGTAAGATAGATTTCTAGCCAAATGAATAACACTTTGACTATTACAGAATACTTTCACCTTGTGTCTGAACCCTTTGAATTGTCTTGGGTATGCCATGTAAGCATGCTACTTCCCTCATATAGATATCAACAACATTGGCTTACTTGTGAGTAACCTTCATAGGAATTAAATGGGAAGGTTTGGTAAGCTTGTCCACCACCACCGTGATAGCATCATGCTCTTGTTCTAGGAAATTTGGTGATGAAATCCATTGTCACCACTTCCCACTTCCACTCAAGAATGGGTAATAGCTGCAACAACCCATATGGGTGTATATGCTCAACCTTGACCCTTTGACACTCCAAACGTTTAGCATTGTATTCAACAATCTCCCTCTTCATGCCTGACCAATAATAATGACTCTTGACTATTGAAACTGCTTTATGATATCATGGGTGCCAAGAATGAGGTATATTATGCATCTCTTTTAAAATTGTACTTCTCAGATCATGAGAATAATTCTCAATTCATGAGAATTGGGTACATAAATTATGTTCATGTACAAGAGAACTCCATCAATTCTCAGTTCATAATATTCAACTTTATGTTTCATTTTACCTTGCTGCAATTTTGTTACCAATTCCATGTACTGGAAATCTACTTTTGCAGCCTCATAAATTCTCCCTTTAAGATCAGTTTGATACATGATAATGGTTGTAGCATGTATTTCATGCACTATACTGTTGAGTGCATAAACCACTTTGCTCTCTTTTCCTTTGATGTTCTTAATATCAAAGTCATACTCACAGAGGAATTCCAACCATCTTCTCTCCCTAACATTTAAATTTGGTTGATCAAACAAATATTTCATAACGTTATGGTATGTCCTCATTTCAAACCTCTTTCCCATGAGGTAGTTCCTCCACTTCTTCAATGCATGCACTATGGTTTCCAACTCCAAATCATGAGTGGCATAGAGTCTTTCATGCTCTTTCAATTTCCTGGATTCAAAACATATCACAAACCCATTTTGACTGAGGACTCCACCAAGTCCTTTGCATGCATCTGTCCAAACCACGAAATATTCATTTGGATCAACAATCCTCAGAATTAGAGCACTGGTTAATAACTATTTCAGTTGCTGGAAGCTCTTTTCACATTTTGTTGTCTGTTGAAACTTCAACCCCTTCCTTTACAAGGAAGTGATTGGGTGAGAAATTCTCGAAAATCTTGTAATGAATATTTTGTAGTAGCCAACTACACCGATTAAGGATCCAACCTATGTCACATTCTTAGGTTTTTTCCCCTTTAATGGCCTCAATCTTCTCAAGGTCCATTGTTCTCCTTCCTTCAGATATGATATGCCCCAAATAGTGAATTTTGTTCTGATAGAAAGAGCACTTGCTCAATTTGGCAT
Organism: Picea abies; assembly: GCA_900067695.1. Classification (NCBI taxonomy): domain Eukaryota; kingdom Viridiplantae; phylum Streptophyta; class Pinopsida; order Pinales; family Pinaceae; genus Picea; species Picea abies. The sequence continues at coordinate 5,517 of CBVK0102164821.1, forward strand.
ACAATTGGTGCTCTATTAACTCTTGTAACACCATCCTCAAATGATGCTCATGTTCTTCCTAGGACTTCGAATAGAAAAGTATATCATCTAAAAATACAATGACAAGCTTGTCTAGGTATTCCCAGAAAACACCATTCATCAAACACATGAAAACAATCGATTTGATAATTAAAAGGGCATCACTATGAATTCGTAATGACCATACCTTGTCCTGAAGGTGGTCTTGCTTATGTCTTCATCTAGGATCCTTACTCGATGATATCCCAACATAAAATCAATATTTGAGAATATCCTTGCATCCTTTAATTGATCAAAGAGATCATCGATCCTTGGCAAATGATACTTGTTCTTTATAGTTACCTTGTTCAATTGTCTGAAGTCAATGCACAATCTCAACGTCCCATCTTTCTTATTCACAAATAATACCATAGAACCCCAAGGTGAAACACTTGGGCATATATACCACTTCTTCATAAGCTCTTCAAGCTTCATTTGCAACTCCTTCAGCTCTAGTGTTCTCATTAAGTAGGGAATTTTTGATACTGGAGCTGCTTCGGGCATCAAATTTATAGAGAAATCAATATCCCTCTTTGGGGGTAGTCTTGGTATCTCCTTGAACACATCCTCAAAATATTTCGATACTAAGTGATCATCCATATTTTTCACCTTATCATTAGGTTCTTCTCCCATATGGGCTGCAAATATTTTCCATCCCTTCCTGTAACACTTCTTCAGCTGCATTTTTTAAATCTCTTGAATAGTAAATGCCCTAGGAATTCCTTGGACTGCTCTTGGGTTCACTTTCTCATCCAAACAAGTAAATTCCTTTTTATGAAAGTATAATATGACACGGTGTTGTTTCAACCAACCCATACCAATTAGACAGTCATATGAACCCAATGGAAGGATGTTCAAATATGTCTTGGTACACATCCCATTCATGTCCACTGGACATGATTTAACCAACTCAACAACTTTTCTCTTACCTCCTATAGCCAATTATACCAACCAAGATTTCTCATGCTTGATTCTTGGAAAAATCAATCTTTCCACAACTTTAGGATCTATGTAACTATGAATAGCTCCTGAATCTATCAAAATAGTAAAGGCATCGTTATTTATCATACCATCTACTTCAATCATGTGTGATTGAAACTTTGCCTTCTTATTGTTTAGGGTTGCATAGATCCTTGGTACACTTCTTCCCATGTCCTCCATTATTTCTTCTTGTTGTATATTGTGGAAAACTCTCACTTTGTCACTTTTGTGAGGAAAATGTCTATACTTATGAACTCCTTTACAGCCCCAACATTGAATGGGTGTCTGCCTTGGAATTTTCCCACCTACCTCAGCCATTCTGTTCTCTCTAAAAGATGGTTGTCCTCGAGGACTGTTTCTGAAAAATGGAGGCTTATTCCCCTTCTACCTCTATTCCTTCTTAAACTTCTTCTTGTCCTCCCAAGCCTTCTAAAAAGTAGGCTTTCCTTTATGTTGATCATATAAACACTTTCTTCTCCTTATGGTTTCCTCCAAAGTCTTGGAATCATCATATTGGATCTTGTCACTAATGAAAGATGGTATCCCACAAAGGTACCTATGAATCTTAACTATCTCATCCTTGATGAATGAGACATACCTCAAAAGCTCTAAAAATATCCTTTGATATTAATAAATAGTCATGTTGCCTAGTTTGAGTTCAAAGAACTCTTTCATATTTTATTCATAATACCTCTTGGTCAGGTATTTCTTCTCAAAATGACTTTTGAATTCCTTCCAAGTCACATTTTTCTCTCTGAGGTGTTTCACTTGCACAAGTTGATCCCTTCCTGTTGTTCCTTGGCCTTCATAAGCCTCTCATTATCAACCTTGTGGATCTGGACATCAGTCTGCAATTTTCTGATGGTCTCAACCATATTTGTGTCTTCCTCCTTTCCTCCTCCATGTCCATTGGAGTTGGTTCCTTCCATACCCAACTGGACATTCAACCCTCTGATTTCATTTTATTGGTTGTAGAATACCTGTGTATCCTCCATCACTCTACACTTTGTGATTAATCTGATCTGACAACTGTTAAGTCTGCAAAAATGTGCAACCAATAGAACTTTGTTAAGCTTATTGTTCTTAATAATTTCATGAAAACATGAACAATTATGATTCATTAATCTATATCAAACTTCTTTTCTATTGATTTCCTCAAAAATTGACTATTCAAATCAAATTTTTGGGTGAACAATTATCTTCTACTTTTCAAGACCTTTCCAATGCATGCTTTCATGCTCAATTATGAGTTTTGGGCAGGAAGTTATGGATACTTGAACAGTTTGTCATTTTAGTGATACAATCCTATACATGGATTCTTCCAACTTAGAGTCAAATTGGTTCTTGGATCCATGTTGGATCCCTACTTTAGGTTTACAAGCCTTCCTTACTTCTTTAGGTCTAGGTTTGTACAATTAAAAGTCCCACGGGCTCCTTCTCTAAGCCTCTTTCATGTTCTTAAAACAAAATTTCGGGTGCTAGCCCATTTTCTTCGGTCCCAAAATTCATGTGACCAAGGGTTGTAACCCAACTATAACAATTAGGTGCTTATCCAAAGCCTAGGAAATTCATAGCTCTAGATCTTTGGAGGTTTCCCTTTTGCACATCACAAACATCCCGAATCATTGAACTCCCGAAATCGTGAAGGATGGTGGATCAAAAATCCACATTCCGTGTTCAGATCTACGATGGATAGGAGCTCCAGGAGTCTAGGATTCGACAGTTTCGAAAGAAATTCACTACCAATCTCCAGAGTATCGACTCACCAAAGATTCTCTCTCTTGCTTCCACGTGTCATCTCTCAATCAACGGTTGAGATTAACTCTGGCCCTCTGAGACTTCTCGACTCACAAAAATATGCAACTCAAATCCTTCAAAGTACCTCTTCTCTAGACCTTGGGATCTGGCACCATGCGTCCTTTGTGATAGATGGTTGAGATGGACTCTGGCCTTCGGGCCTCAGGAAATCCTTGACCTCAGTTGTCTATGCCTTGAATCCTTTGGACCACAGGATCTACTGTTATGTGTCCCCTCCCGATGAAAGGTGAGGATTTACTCCTCTCTTCAGAGTTTCGGGGATTTCTGTTCCCTCTCACTTCATTCCTTCCGAACATGAAAGTGGCAAGCCCCTAGGGTCCACTTAGTAATACACACTTGGGTGCTACATGGAATATTCCAAGAAATAGAGACGTGGCCCAATCTGAGGGTTGACATGTGTCAATTTCTAACTACAAAATAAGCCTTTCAAAAGCACAAAATACACTGACATGTGGCATGCATCTTGTGTGTCCACGTCACCCCAGGTGATGTCACGAAGCCACATCACTTCGATGCTTCATGACTTCGGGACTTCGGGACTTCAGGGCTTCGAAAGTTCTTCAACAGTTTTCTCCCGAACGTCGAACTCCGAACTTCTTAACCTCCCAGGGCCCACGTGGTACACCTGTCACCAATCAAAATGGTGACAGGTGGCCCCCACCATCAAGTGACACATGTCAGGTTCCAAATGATACTAAGGGCCTGTCAAAATTACAAAAACAGGTGACACATGGTAGACCTAGGTAGACCCACGTCACCCTAGGTGATGTCATCATGCCACGTCATATCCGACACTTCGGGACCTCTGAGATTTCTCATCATCGCCACTTTCTCAAACCTACTGAACTAACAAACTATTGAATGTCAGGTTCCAAATGATACTAAGGGCCTGTCAAAATTACAAAAACAGGTGACACATGGTAGACCTAGGTAGACCCACGTCACCCTAGGTGATGTCATCATGCCACGTCATATCCGACACTTCGGGACCTCTGAGATTTCTCATCATCGCCACTTTCTCAAACCTACTGAACTAACAAACTATTGAATGGGTCCACATCACCCCTGTTTATGTCATCATTTCACATCACTTCGGCAACACGAGACTTCGACAATTCTTCACACCTACACATTGTCAAAACTCCCAAACTTTTGACTGCTGACAAATGATTTTCGTAGCTTTGGGACTTCAACGATTCATCATCACGCAACCTCCAACAGATTTTCCCAAACACCGAATCGTCGAACCAAAAGAGAAATACAATGGTTCTCGTCCTCCTGAATAATCCACCGTTGATAATCAATATGAGACTTTAGAGGATTTCACTATTGAACACCCGACAACCCTCGGACTACTAAATTCCAAACATTTCTTAGTACGTGGACACATGTCCCTGGAAATGGATGGTCCGAATTAGTTCTAGAGTTTGAGACTTTGACAATTTTCTTTGTTATAGATTTAAAACAACTGGAGATCGAAGGTCGAAGGGATTCTATCCTTAACCTTCATGCACCTTCTCCATATCTTACGGTTGTGGGGGGATATGTCTTCTTCTGAACAAATCCAACGATCTAAATTTAACTTTGTGGCCCAATACCACGTCTGTTGTGTTTTAACAAACTTCTATACCTCCTGAACTTCTAAACACAACCAAGGCGTTCCCCTAGTGCCCTCTTAGCACTCTGTACATCAATTCCTTATGGAATTTTGACTCCAAATTCCACATTTGTTTCCCATATAGGTTCAGTGTGAAAACCATGGGCTCTGATACCAATTTGTAACCTTCCCAACAATCTCAGGATGAGAATTCTACCAAATACACCAAACTCTCTACTATGTCCAACTCTGATATATATATATATATATATATGAATCTACAACTCAAATCCTCCAAAGTACCTCTTCTCCAGACCTTGGGATATGGCACCACACGTCCTTTGTGATCAATGGTTGAGATGGACTCCGGCCTTCGGGCCTCCTGAAATCCTTGACCTCACTTGTTTATGCCTTGAATCCTTTGGACCATAGGATCTACTACCACGTGTCCCCTTTCGATGAACGATGAAGATTTACTCCACTCTTCGGAGCTTCGGGGGTTTCGCTTTCCTCTCACTTCATTCCTTCTGAATGCCAAAGTGGTGAACCACTAGGGTCCACTTAGTATTGCACACCTAGGTGCTACATGGAAGATTCCAACTAGGGTCCACTTAGTATTGCACACCTAGGTGCTACATGGAAGATTCCAAGAAGCAGACACATGGCCCAATATGAGGGGTGACACGTGTCAAGTTCTAACTTCAAAATCAACCTTTAAAAAACACAAAACACACTCACATGGCATACATATTATGTGTCCAGGTCACGCTAGGTGACGTCACCAAGCCATGTCACTTCGTGACTTTGGAAATTTGGGACTTCGGAGTTCTGGAAGTTCTTCAATATTTTTCTCCTGAACGTTGAACCACCAAATTTCTTAACCTCCAGGGGTCCACATAGTACAGTTGTCATCAATCAAGATGGTGACATGTGGCCTCGTTGTCAAATGACACGTGTCAGGTCCCAATTGGTACTAAAGAATTGTCAAAAGTACAAAAACAAGTGACACGTGGAAGTCTTAGGTTAGGTCCACGTCACCCTAGGTGACGTCATCATTCCACATCATATCCAGCACTTCAGGACTTCGGGGGTTTCTTATCATCGACAATTTCACAAAACTACTAAACTACCAAACTTTCGAAAAATTCCACATCACCTCGGTGACATCATCATGTCATGTCACTTCGATGAACCGGGACTTCGACGATTTCTTCTCATCGACACTTTTGCAAAATTTCCAAACCATAGATTGTCAAATAGGTCCATGCCATCTCCAATGCTTCGGGACTTCGGTGATTTCCTCTCATTGAGGCTTTTGAAAAAATTTTGAACTATCGACTGTCGAAGAGGTCCACGTCATCTCCGATGCTTTGGGACTTCGACAATTTTTCTTTACCACGCAACCTACAATGGATTTCCCCAAACACCCAACCGTCAAAACACTTGGGAAAATCCAATGAATCTCATCCTCTCGAATGATCTATGGTAGAGAGTCATTACGAGACTTCAGAACTTCGTGCTTCGGATCCTTTCTCAACAAAACCTTAAAAACTCGTCAAAGACACGAAGTCCGAAGGTCTTTGACAGTTAATTGTCATGCATCTTCTCTAGATCCGACGGTTGTAAGGGATTTGTCTTCTTCTAAACAGATCCAACGACCCAAATTTATACTTTTTTTCCCAATACCATTATTGAAGTGGTTTATCAAACTGTTATACCTCTTGAGATTTCCAATACCACCCAGGATCTCTCTCAGTGCTGCTCTATCACTTTGTACATCAAATCCCTATGGAATTTTTACTTCCAATTCCACATTGTGGTCCATCCATGTTCACTTTTTAAACCATGGCCTCTGATACCAATTTGTAACTTCCCCCAGTAACCTAGGCCTGGGACACGCCACTAATTCAAAACCAAAATTCTTTGATACCAATTTGTAATGTCCCCAACCATCCCAGGGCGAGAATGCTACCAAAAGCACTCTCTACTTTGTTTTCAAACTCTAATATACATATATATCTAATGCAAATTTTAATAGACATAAACATTATTCTCATACACAGATTCATGTGGAAGTGACAATAAACACATATAATTATGGTAAACTTCAGAGATATACTTAAACACAACATGTAAAATTATATTGGAAATACTCATAAAATTATAACACGCATGCAAGATACACAACATACAATTAACATAGAATTGGTACTTATCTTTTTATGAAAAGATCATCGATTGTGTGCAGAACTTCCATGAACCTCCCACCCTTAGACCATGCTTCTCCAAGCTATCAACATCATGTCACCTTTGATCTGGAACTAAACTCCACCCAGGGTAAAGGAAATCCTAGACTAGGTTGAGACTATAGAAAGTTGCACAATGCAACATGAATGATTCCCTCCAAGGAGCCTACTTACGTCCACTGCTTATAGAATCTCATTCCCCACATGCATGTCCCACCTTTGGAATATACACCTTCATTGTTCCAAAATCCATCGAATGCTCCACTTCCCTTCCAAGGCTTCAACAACAGGTCGAATTAGGAATTCACATAGCTCTATAGCTGTTGTTGGACTCCCTACAGGAAAAATCACTTCCCCAACAATCTCCCTCACATGGAGAGAGATGATCACAGGCCTGAAAACCTACTTCTTCAACCCATGAACTTGACAACCTTCCTTTTCAAACCACAAGCTTGACAACCTGCTTCTTTTTTCTAGCTCTTAAGTCAACCAGGTAACCAGAGTAGCAAAATCAGGTAAGGCAAGAGATGGCTCAAAAAATTACAGAGGTTCACGATGTAAAAGGATTTAACAATGGCAGAAATGGTTGAATGTGTGCCTGCTCAGTGCATGAGTGAATGGTACAAATGATGGCAAGAATGGTCAGAATGGTGAGAGAGAACCCCCACAACGATGGAATTTCCCACATAAATTTCCATGTGTCATGGATGACACTTGGCTCTCTAGGAGCTCGTTCCTCTCCACAAAGGAACTTAGGATAACAAGGTTTATTTCCAAAACTTTAATAATTTAGGAAATACATTATAATATCCTCTTGGGTTAAGCCCTCAATCTTAGCCCCTTTTTCCTAGCCTCTCATCCCCGTTCCCTTTCCCTTCCTATTGGAACGTAGTCCCCCATAACTCTTTCTTTGTGGTTGGTCTACACGCAACGATGAATTTTTATTAAGGATCTGCATAATTACATATACAAAAATCAAGCTCATTGGTCTTCGCATCTAGGCTTTCTAACCTAATAAACAAATAATCTTTCCATCTTATAAACACTCGGCTCACCAACCTATAAACAAAATTACAATTCAACAAGGGCTTGACCTTGGGGTATTAGTAGTAAGGACATATCCTAAAGTGGATCTCATTTTGTCCAAGTCACCTTCAAAATCTAAATTGACATAACCACAAACTCAATCATTGGAACCATCATAGGTGATAGAATAATTATTTGTGCCCCTAAGATACTGAAGCACCCATTTCAGTGTTTCCCAATGCTCGTAAACTTGATTTTCCATGTATCTACTGACAAAACCAACTACATATGAAATACCTAGTCTAGTACTCAACATCACATACATCAAACTCTATACTACATTATCATATATGGTACACGAGACATATAATCTTTTTCTTTGTCATTACTAGGATATAAACTTGAAGAAATCTTGAAATGGGAATCCAAAGGTATTTGTACAGGTTTCACATTATTCATACCGAATCTCATAAGTATTTTCTCCTCATACTTTTGTTGTGATAACCAAAACTTACCATATTTCATGTCTTTGTGTATCTCCATGCCCAAGATTTGTTTTGTTTCTCCTAGATCCTTCATATCAAATGTCCTAGCTAACTGAGCCTTTAACCTATATATTTCGACCATGCTTTTGCTTGCAAAAAGCATATCGTCAACATATAACACCAAAATAATCAATATTTCATTTTCCAACTTTTTAAAGTAAACACAATGATCATATTCACTTCTTGTAAAATTTTGGCTCACCATGAAGGAATCGAACTTCTTGTACCATTTCCTCATAGACTGCCTCAAGCCATATAATGAATTCTTGAGTTGTCAAACAAATTGGTAATTGCAATGATGAACAAAACCTTATCCAAATCTCCATGTAGAAACGTCTTTTTAACATCTAGCTTCTCTAAGTCATGATCAAGTAAATAAACTAGTGCTAACACAACATGAATTGAAACATGCTTCACAATCGATGACAAGATTTCATGAAAATCAATATCTCCCTTTTGAGAATACCCTTTTTCTACAACCCTTTAGTTTCAAAGACAATTTCGAAATCTCATGGGGAACGATTAATTTGTTGAATAAGAAAATTAAAGATAGGGAGATAGATAGGTTTTGTTCATAATAGAAAAATAGTTTACACTGAGGCATTATTAGGTCTCATATTTAGAAAAAAATTACTTGAGCTTAGCTTAACTCGTTTAAGATCACAGAGGGATTTTGGAAAACAAAACTGTATCTCCAAAAACGAAACCTGTCTTCCTAAGACCTAACCATGCCAGACTACCATAGCTAACCTTGCAATTATCATACGAGATTTAATATCTTAAAAAACCTCTGATGACTCTAATAATCATAACATAATTAATATCATAAAAAAACATCTGATGACTCATGTTGTTCCTCATAAGCCCAAATGGAGGCAACATTGATTGGGGTGTAATCCTTGGTTTCTCCATCTCGTGGCTTATGGTCTGCCACTGGGTTTCCCACCATCTTCTCCTATGTATTTAATGGATTGGATACTCCATTGTGAGATGTCTCATGGTATAAACCTTGAGAGTTGGGTTATTAGTCGTGTAGACCTAGGTGGCCAATGTAGTCTTGGATTGCATAGTGTAGGCCTAATTTAGTCTTTAGACACTCTTTTTTAGAGCAAGGAGACTCTATAATGTATTATAACTATTTAGTTGTTGAAAAATACATTTATAATGCTTTAGTGTGGATTTTTCTCTTGAAAGGGATTTCCTAGGGAAATGATGGTTTGTTGTTTATTTTATTTGTTTATTTCTCTCATTGATTAGTGTATGAAGTGTATTTTTCACATATTCTTCCTTTGATTTGGTATCACAGCTTGATCACCTTGGATCCAAGGTGTTAGGGACAATGTTTTTTTATCTAATCTTGATTAGAGTGGGAGCTTTCATAAAATGGAAACGTGTTGCAAGAAAATGGAAAGCACGAGAAGACTTGAAATGGAGAGTGGGGTTGAATCCTACATATTTGTTTTGGAGCATGCATGGAAAAGGATGGATTTGTGGGAATATGCATAGGTCTACCTCTTGGATGCTTGGACCTATTGAGTGCTTGACTCATCTCATTGTATTTGGAGCAGAGAGGGATGTAGTTAAAGAAGAAGGTAAATGCTTCTTGCATCATTTGCTTGGGCATACAATGGTAAGATAAATACTAGGTTGAAAAGAACTTCTAAGTATAGATGTAACTGCATTTTGAGTAGTGGTGATGCTAGCAATGAAGCAAGTTCATGTTTCATATCATCACATGCTAGGGCATATGATTGTCAATATTTTTCTAGAGTTTCATTTTATCACATATGTAAATCAGTGTATGGTTGTAAGGCCTTTTACGAGCATGCATACCCTTGGTTTAATCGTTCAATAGTGTAAAGTCTAGATGTAGACTTAGGTAATAGAGGGGAACATTGGGTTAATATTGACTTGGTCCTAGTGTACTTAGAATAAAGTTGATAAAAAAATTAACGGGTTTATCGTTCATGGTTTATGTGTCTATTGTATTGGGTAACACATGGTATTTCATATGATGAAGCCTATTTAATATATTGGGATACTCCATTGTAAGATGCCTCATGTTATAGGTCTTAGGAGCTATCTATTGAATGTATAGGTTTGGCTAGCTAGTGTAGTCCAAAAATGCATAGTGTAGGCCAGATTTAGTCTAGAGAACCAAGTAAGAAGGATTAGACTAAGGAACCAAGTAAGAAGGAGCTCATTACTGAAAATTCTTGTGGAAAGTATGGAGATTTTATAATGTATTGTAATCATTTATTTGTTAAATAACACATCAAGTGTGCTTTAGAGTATGGGGTTTTTCTCCCTTAAGGGTTTTCCAAAGGAAATTGTTGTCTAATGATTGTTTGTTTCTGTGTTGTTTATTATTACAACCACGTTTATTTAATTTTTGCATGTTTTGATTATTGTAGGAAGCGTATTTAGCATCTCTTCCTCCTTTCATTCGATATTAAACCTTGGTCACCTCAGATCGAAGGTGTTAGGGAAATGTTTTTTTTTATCTAATCTCCCCTTGACTGGGAGCTTGCATAGAATGAAAACTTGTTACAAGTAAATGGAACATGGAAATGCATGGTTAGGATCGATGTGAAGCATTGGTGGAAGAAGCACACTAAGGATAATAGATGAAAAAGTACTTGATTAATGAGTGTTTGATTCAACTCATTGTATTGGAGTAGAAATGGATGTCGCTAAAGATACATGTAGAGGTTTCTTACATCATTTTCACCAGCATACAATGGTAATATAGGTACTTGTTCTATGTAATTTTATTTGGAGCAAGAAGGATGCATACAATGGTAATATAGGTACTTGGTTTGTGTAATTATATTTGGAGCAAGAAGGATGCTCACAAAGAAACATGTACATGTTTCATAGCCTCACATATTCAAGCATACAATTGTAAGTATTTTTATGAAGTTTTATTTTATCAAGCATACAAACAAGAATGAAAACTCATGTTGGTTTGATGGTTCACCTATGTAAACCTTAGATGTAGACTTAAGTGATAGGTGACATCTTTTATTGTCGGATGCCTTGGTAATAAATTTTTTTGGGGGTAGATGTTTATTCCAAGTCAACTTTAAAGTGAGAAATGTTGGGTTTGCCTTGACTTGGTTATAGAGTAGTTAGGATAACATCGATAGAGTCAATGATGGGTTTAACTTTCATATATATGATGAAGGAAAGAGCTCACTACTCAACACTCTTGTTGACAACAAAGAGATTATATAATATATTGTAACTATTTAGTTGGTAAATAATACATTGAAAGCCTTTTAGATTAGGATTTTTCTTCTAAAAAGTTTTCTTAAAAAAAATCAATTTTTTAATAATTTGTGGCTAATTTCATGTGCTTACAACTATTATATTTTAAATTTATACATATTGTCCATTCATTAATCATAAATCATATAACACTACAGATAAAATATTATATTTCATGCAAATTTACAAATAAAAGGAATATCCATACAAATCTCAAATCTCTGTCCACACATTTGAGTTGCCAAATTAGTTATAAGCATATAACACTACAGATAAAATATTATATTTCATGCAAATTTACAAATAAAAGGAATATCCATACATATCTCAAATCTGTGACCATGCGTTAGTTGAGTTGCCAAATTAGTTAAATTTTGGAGGCTTTGAGGCCAAAACTACCCAATATGCATATATAAGAAATCTGTTTTTCACTATCACGAAATATGTACTTCTAAGAAATTTGTTAATGAGTTTACTATCCCAGCATTTTCAACAAATCTGTTAGTCCGTTTGTGCTACTTGTATGATATAAGCTTGCCTAAACCTTAAAATAAATTTACCTATGCAGTAGAAAACATTAGGCTCAAGCTTCAACCGTCTGTGAATCCTGATCTTGTGTGTGGTTAGTCCTTAACAAGTGCCAAAGTTTCTGGTAGAGGTTGTCGATGTTAAAAATATTAAGATCAGAGACCTGCAATATCGTAAAAAAATCATAGAAAGACATGCTTATATTCGGTACAGAACACAGGAGAGTGCTGCCACTTAGTATAGGATATTACCTTGGTATGTATGGTATGATAGACTCTGTTGTTAACGGCAGAAGAAGCAGCGCACACAACTTCAAGCCCACCATCTTCCAATGCCATAAGAATATCAGAGTACACAATCTGATGTTCAAACGTGTTCGTCGATACCTGATAAGTTGAACCCATAGAATTTATTTTCACTGTAGGGAATTCCCGATCTGATCCTCCAATCGGCGGAGCTTTAATGCAAAATTTATCCTTACAGGACAATCGCACGCCCTGGAATGAAACTTTTGCATTATCGTCAGAGTTAGCCTTCATGTTATCTCTTTTTATTGAAAGATCTTCGACTTTTCGCTGTAGATGATGAACGTAATTCACAGCTTCCTGCACCTGGTCGGACACTGCACGTTTTCCCTACACGGCACGAGATAGAACTTCCATTAATATAAAACCTTAGTGAGTAATTTTTATGTCTCTAATGCAGAAAACCCTTGTGATCGATCAAAGAAAAACATACCCGAAGATTTTCATCTGGTAGCAAAGATCTGAGAATTGAGATAAGAGCATTCATGTCTTTACGCCGCTGTCTTTCAATCATTTTGTGCTTTCTTTTGTCCGTAGGCACGGCGACTTGAGACTGATGATCATTTGGACGACTAGAATTGAAAAATGTGGCCGTTAAGGCAGGATTCGGAAGACCAGGATGGCCGACTAGGGTTCCAGAGTTGCAGCTATCGACGAAATTACATATGGAGGCATCATGGGTATTG
>CBVK0102164828.1:0-27038 GCA_900067695.1 Picea abies
AAGCCACTCAAGTGGTGCATGCTCCCTGGACTTCCCTATCCAATCTAAGGAACATTTTTTCTAGTTACTTTCCTTTTTTTCTCATCTGCGTATCTTTACTTGTTAGCTACTCTACTATCTGCGTTGTTATTTCCTCATGCATTAATGATGCACTCTCATTCTTTTCATGTGTTCTACTTCTCTTCTCTTCCTACAACTGTGGAATCATATGTGTTGCATGTTCTTCGAGGAGTTCCAATTCATCTTGTCTTTATATCTTGTGTCTTTGTGATGTTTTCATCTTTGTTTGCAGATTCTTCATCTCTTGGGTGCCCTTAAAGTTCTCTATGATGCTCATTCTTTTTTGTCATTGCTTGAGCTCTTGTATGGCATTGTTGATTATCTCCTCTTCCTAGTCCCACTATTGGAACTTTTTGTCTTCTTCAAGGATAGTCCATATATGTGTTGTTCCGTCAAAAAACTCTTATACTTTCTTGGATTCTTTCTCCACCTCAACAATATGGAGTGCATATCCATGTTCTCTTTGTTCTCAGACCTCAAGAGGAGTCATAGACATGAGCCTTTCTTTGAGCTCCTCAATTTATCCCTTGTATTGGTCATTTTTTGTGAAATCAGGTTGATCTTCTCCTCTCTCCTTCTCTCCAGTGCTTCCGTGCTTTCTAGGATGCGATTGTAAGTTGTTGTTAATCCCCATTCTAATATATTTGGGCATTATTTCTCCTCATGTTTCTCAGCAGTCAGTTGGTCGCATGTGATTTGTATCATTTTGGAAACTACTCTACCCACCTCTAAGTTTGTTGCATCCATGTGGGCCTTGGACTCTACTTCTTGTATGACACTCGCCTAGAGTCTCTATATGCCTTGGTTGGTATTTATTCCATGCCCACTTCCAATTGTTCCACATTCCCTAGGGGTTTCTATGTAGTATCATGATCCAATCTATTCATTTGACGTGTGACCTTAAATGTATCCCTGCCTTGGACTATAAACTTCATTGTCTCTTCTCCTTCTTTCTACGCAGGTGGCCGCTATATCATTTATTATTGTTGTGTTGTGGCCTGTGATCCTTCTTGCCTCTATTGTTCTTGTATATTCTCATGGAACTCTATGAGCTTGGCCATGATCTCTTCCTATTGCACCTCTACAATGTGGACCACTTATTCCCCCCTATCTTGGACCTTGTCCATGACTATCTCCACATCATCCTCTGTCAGGGTGATGTATAGGTCCTCTATTTCATATTTCCTTTTCTTGCATGCCTCATTTTCTTGTGCGAGTGTCCTTACTATCTGTGAGGGTTGAGCCCCACTTGTTATACCCTAGTTTCTTTCTTATCCAACTTGTGAAGTATCCTTATTTCCATTATGTGGCCGACTTCATGTCACTATTGTTGTTTCTATTCTCCTTGGGCATTTTAGTATTGTGTTGCTCCCGGTTGGTTGATTCTGCACTGTAGTCGTTCTAGTATTATTAGTCAGGCTATTTTTTCTTAATGAAGAGTCAGATTTGACCTTGTCCTTAATCCTAGAGGATTGTGTTTTTGTTGGGTATGTGTTATATTCTTTGCAACAATGGCAAATGCAAACATTACACAGAGATTTTTCCCTTGGAAATCCAAACCGAGAAAACAAACATATTCTATATTCATTCATTGTATTACATTGTTTACAATACAATATACATATAGGAGCCAGTAGCATCCAAAAAAAAATTCTTCCCTGGGAAACGTGAAAACTGCCTCGAAAAACGTGTCATGTATTTAGGTGGTTTTTCAGGACATGGTTTTTGTCGATGGTTTTCTATTTCCAGTTAAGGAATTAGGGTTTTAGACTAATCTAGGTCATTGGGTTAGGGTTTTGGATGCTGCTAGATCCTATATGTATATTGTATTGTAAACAATGTAATACAATGAATGGATATAGAATATGTTGGTTTTCCCAGTTTGGGTTTCCACGGGAAAAATCTCTGTGTAATGTTTGTATTTGCCATTGTATCTTTTCTGTTCTTTTCTAAATATTTGTTTTCATTAGATATTGTAAAAGGTTAGGATTTACAGTTTTGACTATCCTTGTTGTGAATCTTGTTACTGCCAGTTGCCACTACGGAGGCCAGTCTTTAACTATCCGATCCACCTCCTCTTTAGTGACGCAATACTGCATTTCTATCCATGTCTTCTTTGGATCCCTTGCATCTTGGATCCACATGTGGTTCATAGATGCCTTATACTTGGATATCCCTTATGTCTCCTTGACTACCTCCATAGGTATGCATTACAAATTAGTTGTGTGTTGTTGTAGGTATTCCAACAACGTTGCAAAAACTACATTATTTGCTTATTATGTCTTGTTATCCTTGGCCTGCCAGAGGGACTCATATCTGGTCGCATATCATTTCCCCATCCTATCCAAGGATGTTGAGAATTTTGGCTCATGCCATCCTGCCAATGCTAGTAGAATGATCAACCAAGAGTAATGGAACTCAGTTCCATTGTCCTTTGCGTCTCTAGACTCTATCAAAAAATGGTTCAACAAGTATTGTGCCCAACTGAACATTACCCCTTTCACACACTGCATGACTGTTGAAATAACGCTTGGTGGCGCTTCTTCCTTGAAGAATTTGATCAATAATTTACAAGCCATAATCTTGTTGGCAAACCTTGTCGCATTATCGTTGATTTCTTTGATGAAAATGCCTCTATTTCCCCAACTAGTGCCAAATTGTTCTTTGACCAGCTCTACGATTTCTTTGTCACGTGCCTTATTATCCAAATATTATTCTCATTGAGCACCAATTGTAGGGAGTACTATAATTTTGGCAATCATTTCCACATCTATTTGTACCATCCTATCCATCCATAGGATGCCTCCATGTACACAGGCGACTAGTTGTTTTTCATAAAGCCTGACGTTCTTACCACGCCCGAAATGTGGCATATCCAACAAGTTCATGATGCCTGAGTTATAGAGCCCCTTTATCCACTATGCAAGCTCCATTATGGGTTTGTCAAGGTTTCCAACTTCCCCTTTGTTTATTAAACAAGTGTCCTCGAACAAATTTGGGAATTTGGCCACATGGCGCACATCATGGTCTGTGTACCTAAGTTTTGGTACCTTCCCCACCATATCATACACAACAATCATTGCGTCTGGGATATGTGGGATTGTAACATCCATGGCATCTGACACCTTTATTTTATGTCCTGCAGTAGATGGGCCAACCTCTACTACTTTTTCATCCTCTTCTTCTCTTTCGGACTTCGGTCAGTCGGTGATATCTTTTACCAACACTTCCTTGTGTTCAAGGGACAGTCGCGGTCCCATTGTTTTGTAAGGATTTGCAAGTGTCTCGGGGTTAGGGTTCAGAATACCATTCCGAGAACCAGAGCTATGCCCTATTTTTCCTTGTTGTGTTATCGATGTTTCTTCCTCAACCTGTGTCGGGCTAATTGATTATGTGTCCAAGGTGGTAACATCTTCCAACTTGACCACATTCTTTGGTTGAAACATTCTTTCCTTATGCCTTTGGCCCTGACAAGTATCCTAGACGTACTGGCTTGGCATGCTGAACTTTGGTGGGGTCATTCTCTCTCTAATTCACATGCTTTCTTTCCTCTGCGTAAAATTCTATCTAGGGAATGCACTCGGTTTCTTTCTTTGTACTAAAAAATCGTCGTGTTACATAAATGTGTGCTTTCTCCCTTTTATAGGCTGGATCGTATTCATTTTCCACTTTTTGTGTGCATTTGCATCAAGTGTAATTTTTCTTGTGCATTTCTTCTGATGTGTGTCACGGTAATTACTATGTGAAAATTTGTCTGTTTCTTCTTGTGGTATAGTCAACTTCTACGTTTTTTTGCATTTTCCCCCTTTTTCTATTTTTGTATTCCTGTTTTCTCCTTTTGGTTTCTTTTTATCATTTTTTGTCCTAATCTCTACTATAGTACACTATATACATGCCTTTTCTCATTGCAGTGTAACTTTTAAGGGTTAGTAGGTCGGATGTCCCTATATAGTTTAATTCGACTATCGTTGATCATTCCATTCAGTTATGTTCCCCCCAAGTCTTTTAGTTGTAAATATCCCCCATCTGTGGCAATCTTTACTTCATATGGCCCTAGCCAATGTATTCCAAATTTTCCAGGACATTGGAAAAATTTATTGTCATAGAGAAAGACTAGGTCTCCTTCCTCAAAGCTCATCTTCTTAATGTGTCTATCATTCCAAGATTTGTCTCTTACTTTCTGTACTTCCTGGTGAAATCCTGCCAAAATTTTATCTTCTTCCATTTCCATTAGTTTATTTATCCTTTCCTATATTGCACATCTTTCTGTCATGTTGGTAATTGCTGCTACGTGCAGACTGGGTACCAGAATTTCTAATGGAACCATTGCTTTCTGCCCATACACAAATCTGAATGGTGTTTGTCATGTCAACTTCTTACATGTGGTCCTATATTCCCATAGTACTGTTGGTATTTTCAAGTCCCAATCATCCTTGTTTTGCAGATCTTTGTTAGAGGATTTTTCAAGATATTATTGAAAGACTCTACCATCCATTAGCTTGAGGATGGTATGTTTTACTATTCTGGTGATAGCATTCAAACTCCTCAGTCATAGCCCTGATGGTATTGTTGATAAAGTTATTTCCTTGGTCACTCATCAAAATCCTTGGACATCCAAATCTAGTGATCACCTGCTCAAACAAGAAGTGTGTTGATGTCTCTATGCTACAATATTTGACTATTGTTGCTTCCTCCCATCTTGTTAAGTATCCAGTCACAGTAATGATATACCTAGCTCCTGACCTTCTTTCTGGTGGATTAATTGGTCCAACAAATTCTATTGCCCATTTTTTCAAATACCTGTAGAGTCACTTGTGGTATTAGAGGCATCTCATCTCTTTTGTTTGGTTTTCCAACCCTCTGACAAACATCACATTTTTGGAAATATTCCTTGGCATATTTATGGACTAGTGGCCACCATAATCCTACGTGCAATACATTCTGCGTGGTTTATTTTCCTACATATTTTCTTCCATATATACCTTCTTGAGATTTTGCCAAAAATTGGGCCTTTCATGTTCTAATCCACACCTTCTAAAAATGTTATTTGCACCCATATTGTATAAGTGTCTTGCAATCATTTGATAATATTCAGCTCTGACTAACAGATTTTTCTTTTGCATAGTGATAAAATATTTTGGTGAAACCCTTGTACATAATTATTGAATATTATCAGTGAAATATTCATTAGCTATGTCTACCGAAAACAACCGCGCATCAAGGAATTTGTATTCCATGTTGTTAGGTTCTTCTCCATTAATTACCCTTGATAGGTGATTAGGTCCTGCATTTAGCTTCTCTGTTTTGAATATCACTTTGGAATCAAATTCTTAGAATAACAACAACCATTTATAGATTCTCCCCCCCCCCCCCCCCCAACACTTGGTTATAGACTAGATATTTGAGGGGAAAACGGTTTGTGAACATTTTAAAGTGTTTCCCAATAAGTAGTGCATGAAATTATGAGGTGCATATACCATGGCTAGGAATTCTCTTTCCATGGTGTTGTAATTTTCTATGACTCAGACATTTTTTTACTTGTAAAGGCTATAGGGTGGTCTAATTCCCATGCTCCTAGCTGCACCAGAATTTCTGCAAGTGTTATGGTTAATGCATATACATGCACATGAAATGTCTTTTCCCAATATAGGAATACCAGTATAGGTTTTGCTACCATATTTTCTTTTAAGGTGTCCAATCCTTGTTGACATTCATTATTCCACTAAAATTTGATATCCTTCTTTAACAATTTTTCTATTGGCATAGTAATCTGTGCATATCCCTTTATAAACTTTATGTAATAGCATGCATGTCCTAGTGTTTGTCTCAACTGATGCACTGACTTTGGTGGTGGTAAACTGACAATGACTACAATCTTAGCAGGATCCACTAGTAAACCTTATTTACACACTATATGTCCCAACAATATTCCAAAAGGTGCCCCAAAAATGAATTTCTTGATATTCAATGATATCTGACATTTCCTACATCTTTCTAGCATTAGTATTAACACTTCTACATGATATTTTAATAGGCTATATATAGTCTAGTCATCCAGGTATACTTCTCGAAATTGATGTATGAATTCCTTAAAAGTAGCTATGACTACTCTTGAAAATATGGTTGGTGCATTCTTCATCCCAAATGGCATGATTGTATATTGGTAGGATCCTTATTATGTAGAAATATTCGTCTTATAACAGTCCTCTGGAGATATTTTGATATGATGGTATCCTCAAAATCCATCTATAAAAGAATATGCTTCCCAACCTCCCACATGATCTAAGACTTCATATGTAAAAGGGGTAGGGAAACGGTCATGTAAGAAATCATCATTAACTTTCTTCAGCTCTACACAAATAATTGCCCCCCCTTGTTTCTTTTTGGACTACCATAGGACTTATCCATTCAGATTCCTCTACTGGTTCTATGATACTAACTTCTAACATTCTGTCAATTTCTGATTTCACTTTCTTCTTATATACTAGATTCAATCTATAAGGTCTCTACTTGACAGGTATTGCCTCAGGTTTGAGAGGTATATTCATATCTCCTAGCTCCACTTCTATGCCTTTCATCTCTATAAATGTCATAGGGAACATGTCATTGTATTCATGCACTATCTATGTTATTCTTTCTATTGTTTGCTCATCCCAATAGTCTCCAATACTTTCAATTTTAGGATTCTCAGTTGTCTCAATGTTGACTTTCTTAACTTTGATTGGTGTAGAAAATACTTCTGAATCAAGAGATGGACCTTCCACCTCTCTTTCTCCTTCAATTTCTATAATATAAATATTTCGCGGATTATCTTCGTTTGGTGCTTCCTCTTCAACATGATAGCATGAAAGTAACTCTTTGACTATTTCTCTATTTGGTTGTCGATATTCTGTCACAATTTCAACGTCTGGTTCATTAGTAAATATCATTCCCTATATCAACTTCAGTGCTAATTCCATTTTGGGGTTCTCATGGTCAAATCAAAACGTTACTACAAAGTTTTATTGTAATGTTGTCCATTTTGTAGTACCTCTGCACATCTCTTGGTCTATACACCAGTTCCCTGGAATCCCTTCCAATGTATGAATAAAGTGATGAGGTCATTCATCTAGTGGTTTCATCCTCCATTGTGCCTTGCACTTTTCTAAGTGTTCCATTGTTTTTCATTGTCCATCATACCTCTGTATTTTATCGCTACCTTGCTCTGTGCCGAATCTAATGCACAATAGTTGTTTACACTCATAATAGTCATGAATTTTTTATTTGTGTGCGCCCTACCATATTGCAGGTGTATCCTTGAGTGCAATCTATAGGACTAAGAGCCTATGATTTTCTAATACTTCCTCTTTATATTTTTTCATAAATTCCTCTAGGTCATTTACCCCATTAAAAGTGGGAGTGTCTCTTATCCCTGTACCAACCCATCTTACTACGCAATCTATTCTGGTGCACCTTCTTGTGGAAACTTCATGTAATCTCTATTTCCAATTCTCCAAACATGTATCTGAATCAGAAGGACATGATGTGATGCTTCTCTAGAGGAGTACCCCATCTGTAGTTGGGTTAACATAATATTCTTCTCACGCGATGCTTTTGTACAACTGGTTTATTTCCTCCAGATCCAAACAAGTGGGTTCTACAAACCTTTTTCCTTCTAAAGGATCTAATGGTGCAATGAATCTATATTCACCTAATTCAAACTTCATTTAGCTTGTCTTCAGGTTGATTATGACTTGGTTATCAAATGCCCAATCCAATCCAAGCAATGTTGGATAAGGTGTTGTACCATCTACTATCTCTATTACTTGAAAATCTATCATAGTGCATACTCCATCTAAATCTAATTACACACCTTTATGTATTCCAATTGGTAGCACTCTATGATGGTTTGATGATTTCAAGTGGATAGGTGAATATCATAGTGTGGGTTCTCCCATACACTTCCATGTCTTCTTAGGTAAAAAATTTACTTTAGATACTAGCTCTAGTATGATATAACCCATATTAAAATCTCCAATGTTGGCATTCAGTCTAAATTTTATGCTCATCCTTCTTCTTGTATGAGGATGATTGACTATGTTTTGTTCTAACGATCCTTCTACCTCTATGTTACATCTTTCTAGCAGATTTTGTAAGATCTTGATAGATGATGGGACATTCAATAGCTTAAAACAAGATTTCATAAAAAATTTTATGTTACTTACTTTCTCTAGAGATTTTCTTCACTGGTATGGTCCATTGAGGACGACAATCCGTACATAGGAGAGTTTTGATTTTGTTGCAAAACTAATGTAGATGCAACGTTTTTCTTGAGAAACTCTTGTCTTTCCTCCTTGAATGTTTCAATTTCTTTCTGTGCATCAAACTGCTTTTGTGGTTCAGTATTCTTCTTCACCCATTGATGTTGCACTGGATCTTGTCTTACTACGTCAGTTCATGTCTTATATCCTCCTCTCGTGACTATGTTGATGTTTCTTCCATCATCCCTGGCTTCTGCAAAAATCCACTATACATTCTGGTCGTTCTGGTTCCTTTTTTCTTGGATATTCCCCAATAGTGTGGGACAATCTTCTGTTTCATGGTATGTTTCATGACAGTACATACATGTCGTTGGTGGAAGTGGAAACTCCCTTGCATAATTTTTTAGATGTTGGTAGTTGTAGCAAACTAATGGACCTCTACCTCATCCAAATCCTCCTCTACCTAATCCTCCAACTTTGTATCCACCTCGATCTCCTCGCGATGCATTGTACTGAGGTACATGATTGTAATGCACAGTGTTATACTATGGCTACACATTGTTTTATTATAGTTGCACATTATTATACTATTGTTGTGAATTTTTATATGGTGGTGGTACATGGTTGAACTTAGGTGAAGCCTATCCTATCATCATTTATGCTTGCACCCTATACGTATCTGATGTTCTTTTTCTCATCATCTCCATTGTCCTACAATATTTATCATCATGACCCACTGACTTGAAAAAAATGTAGTATGAACTTTTGGGTATTGTCTTGTACTTCTAGATCATTGGAAAATGATATGGATCATGCCCATGCATTTTGAAAATCTCGCACCATGGTCCTCCTATTGGAAAGACATTTGGTACTCCTATTTCCATATACTCAATGAAAGTTGGACATTCATTCTTATGGTGTCCTTCTATACTGCATGTGGTACACCAAACAATTTCTCTTTTATCTTTTCCCTTATTCCGGTTAATTTGAAATGTTAGGTTCTTCAGGTCCTCCTTCAACTCCTCTATTGATGGATATGTCTTCTGATACTGGTTCTCTTATAGTTGTAAGGTTTCCTTTAGAGCCTCTTCCCGAGTCTGGAACTTTTGTTTTCTTAATGGGTATTTCAAATTTGGTAACAATGAGTTCACAAATAAGTGCCTATGTTGCAAGTTAATAATTGCATATTTCAACACACCTTTCAATCGTTTAAACCTATGATCAATATCCCACACAGACTCACCTATTTTTTTCCTGATTTCAATCATTTGATTCATATACTGGTCCTTTGAGATGGGATTTTGAAATTCATTTAACAGTATTTTTTTCATGTATGCAATCGTCCTTGTTACTCCTGGTGGATTCTTTACATCTAGGCTCATGTACCAATCCAATGCACGGTCTCTTAGTGTGATATCTAACTGTGCAAATTTTGTATCCTCATATGTGATTTTATTTTCTTCCCATATCTTCTCACAGATGAATAAGTGCTTTCCAAGGTCCTCTTATGCCTCTCCCCGAAATTCTGATAACCTGATCGTGGGATCATGTCCTGCCATTTTGAATTATGTTGAACTACTAACTCCACACAGTGTAGATATTTGACTGTTGCTTCCTGAAATGACTCCTCTAGTTGCTTCTCCTTGTTTGGATACATTTCTTGTTGTCTTTATTCCACTAAAATTTGGTTTTTTAAATGATGGTGTTCTTTCTGGTGTGTTAGTCACACATGGGGTTGTAGGTTCCACACTGATGGTGACCTGGATTGGTGTTCTGCCTTTTGTTCCTACACTTGCAACTCCTTTTTTCGTTTCATATGTTGCGCACAAGATTTCCTCAATATTCTCCATATCTCGAAGAACCTCTACCTATTCCTCATCGCTTTCCAAGCCCTCTCTATCAGCTATGGCTCTATTCTTATTGTTCATCTTATATTGGTAGGGTTCTTTGTTGCACATCTTTCCATGTGTTGCCATTATCTACTTTATCTGGTCTTCCTCCATCATGATTGGGTCCATGTCCTTATTATTATTTCCCTTATCCATTTCTTCCTCCATTTCTCCACCTCTTCTTAGTGATTCCCCCCTTCACCCATGCACGCAGGGAAGTTTAGTTGTCTGATTCCATGGTCATCACACCGTTGGTATATAGTAAAATATTGATTGAAATTTACAATGATCTGATATACCTACCTATGGGTCCTTTTAGAAAATCATGCTCTGTTGCGCTATAATACTTCGCGATATCTACTACAAATTCGGTGATAAACCCTGCAAGAATATTGTCTAACCAAATATCTAATGTGCGCGTAAATTTGTTGTTAACTTGTTGTAACTGAATGATCTCCACATGATTCTGCTCTAGTTGTCTGATTTGATTTGCTGGTTGGTTGTATTTTAGCCTCAATAGCCACTCCTAAAACAAATGCAGGAAATCACAGAAAAATACTTCATGCAAGTCGCTAAACACGTATTTGTCAAGATATTTGTGTGGTGTTAACCTAGTTTTTTTTTTTATCCTTCTCCGAAAACTCAAGCTCATTTTTTTTCAACCATCTTTTGATCTCTACTTTCATTGGAATCCATAGCCTGAAGATTCCCTTCTATACTTTCATTCTCCATGTGTTTCTTCCATGGATCATGTCCCCTCAATCCTATTTAGTTCCAGCCAATAACGAAACCATTTGTTGGTTTAAATATATCAATCTCTTCTTGGTCTGACCAAGGTTCAGATCTTATTAGGGTTCCAAAAAAAACCACTAAAACTATCAACCCTCCTAGTAAACTACAAGGAAACACAATGCATAGAGTGCATTGTTCATTCTCAACCGAGATAGCTTTATGGGTGATTTCAATTCTCAATTTCTTGCAGTATAGGAATGAATGGGGATCTGGGAATGCATTTTATCTTTCTCATGCATTACTATGATTATTCATTCAAGTATTTCTAGGATTGATTCAACTTTAGGCCCATGCATGTAATCTAATACATCTATCTTAGCCAATCATTCATATTGACAAAAAGTAAACATGCAACAAAAATCACATAGGACACAAGTTTTACGATGGTTCACCCCCTCCTAGGCTACATCCACAAATATTTGGATTCTCTACTCTTTTATTTTGTTTGCTGCAAAATATGGAATTGTGCGTATTATAACTTCCAACATACAATCCTGAAGAGGTTCAAGAACCTCTGTGAGGTGAACTCGATCACACCAAGCTCATTACCCTGTGACCTAACCCTCAAAATATGGCTTACTCGACTCTTCTATTACTTTATTACAATCATAATAACCATTGAACCTACAAATTATGAACCTAACACTTGAACCGCTAACCTAGACCTCCTAGGTATTTATTTATACTACTTTTCAAGCTTATATCCATTCCAATCTTTATCACAAACCCTAACCCTATCATAGTTAGGATTGCCTGCCTGCGCGACACATTGTTTTTCCTCTTTGCATGTTGCTTTTCCTTCTTTTTTTTTATTCTTCTTTCTTTCCATCGACTACTCACATTCACAAATTAGGTCTCCTTTCCAAACTTAGGTCTTTCCCAAAATAGACCTTATCTCAAAAAATATGTCTGCGCCCAAAATAGTATTCCTTCTCAAAATAGGCCTGCGCCCAACATGTGCATATGCGGAAGCATGCATATACGGAAATCAATTTCCATAGATGCACATTTAATAAATTTGGCTTCTGTATATGCACATTTATATGAAAACCAACTTTCATTTATGCCCATTTATGAAAGTTGGCTTTCATATATGCGTGTTTCTGTATATGTGCATATACGAAATCCAACTTATGTATATGTGCATTTATGAAAGAACCATTCTGTAAATGTGCATTTACTAAAGTTGGATTTCATATATGCGTGCTTCCATATATGTGCATATATTGTTTCCAACTTCTGTAAATACACGTATACAAAAGTTCTCCGTAAATGCACATATACAAAAGATGGATTTCATATATGCGCTTACACTAAAGTTCTCATATACGGAAGAAAACTCCCATAAATGCACATATATAGAAGCCAACTTTCATAAATATGTGTTTATGGAAGTTATATTTAATATATATGCATATACGAAAGTCAATTTCTGTAAATGTGCATATACGAAAGTTGGCTTATGTAGATGCGCACATATACGAAAGACAACTTCAGTATATGCCCATTTATGGAAATTGGATTTCATATACAGAAGTGAGAATATACAGAAGCCAACTTTAGTA
Organism: Picea abies; assembly: GCA_900067695.1. Classification (NCBI taxonomy): domain Eukaryota; kingdom Viridiplantae; phylum Streptophyta; class Pinopsida; order Pinales; family Pinaceae; genus Picea; species Picea abies. The sequence goes on from CBVK0102164828.1 coordinate 12,547, forward strand.
AATGCATGCATATACGGAAGCCAAATTCCATATATGTGCATTTACATAAGTTTTATTCAGTATATCTGAATATACGAGAGTGTAATTCTATAAATGTTCATTTACGAAAGTTGGATTTCGTATATGCACGCTTTCGTATATGCATGCATTTACAAAAGTTTCCTTCTGTAAATGCACATATACGAAAGTGCATATATGAAATCCAACTTCCATGTATGTGCATATACAAAATCCAACTCTGTAAATGTGCATATATGGAAGTTGGCTTCCATATATGCACGTTTCCATATATGTGAATATACGAAAGTCAAATTCCATTAATGTACATCTATAGAAGTGTGCTTCTGTGAAATCTTATATACAGAAGTTGCCTTACGTATATGCCCATATACATAAATTCTCTGTAAATGTACATATACAAAAGTTGGTTGGCTTTCGTATATGCACTTATACAAAAGTTCTCATATACGAAATCCAACTCCCATAAATGCACATATATAGAAGCCTACTTTCATAAATGCGGATTTGTGGAAGTTAGATTTAGTATATGTGCATATATGGAAATCAATTTCCATAAATGTGCATTTACAAAAGTTGTCTTTTGTATATGCATGCTTATACGAAATCCAACGTTAGTTTATGCCCATTTATGGAAGTTGGCTTCCGTATATGCGTGTTTTTGTATATTTCCATATAATGAATGCACATACATGAAAGCCAACTTATATATATGCACATTTATGAAAGAACCCTTCCATAAATGCACATTTACTGAAGTTGGATTTTGTATATGTGTGCTTCCATATATGTGCCTATACTGTTTCCAACTTCTATAAATGCGCGTATACAGAAGTTCTCCGTAAATGCATATATACGAAAGTTGGCTTCTGTATATGTGTTTATATGGAAGTGCTCATATACAAAAGACAACTCCCATAAATGTGCATATATAGAAGTCAAATTTCGTAAATGCCCATTTATGGAAGTTAGATTTATTATATGCACATTTATGGACTTGTGCATATACAGAAGTCAATTTTTGTAAATGCACATATATGGAAATTAAATTTCATATATGCATGCATATACAAAATCCATCTTTTGTATATGAACATTTATGGAAGTTGGATTTTGTATACGAAAGTGAAAATATACAAAATCCAACTTCACTAAATGCATGCATATACATAAGTCAACTTCAATATATGTGCATTTACGAAAGTTTTATTTAGTATATGCACATATACATAAGTGTGCATATACATAAGTGTATTTTTGTAGTATACCTAGGGAGGTAATATGGAGTACCTAGGGAGGTACCCAATGGGAATGTGGTTATGTATTATTAGTGGAATTCATTAAGTATATGAGAATGTGATCATTCAATGTAAGGTGGACTAGGTACACTATATTAATAAAGACCCAGTATGGTAGTTAGATGTAATAAATGTGAGAAGGCTCTCTAGTAGGTTCCTATAGGATATAGAGAGCTATATAAATAAGTGTAAGAAATCTAATGAAACATAGTGAAGAATATTGTGAATGTATCAAGCAATGCTTGAGGAGTTTTATCCTTCCTTAAGGATTAATATATGGTGTTACCCTACCTCAAGGGTTTTGACTATTTATTGTGTTTAGTATTTGTTGAATGGTTTGGATTATTCTTGTTAATATTGTGGATCTATTTTAATATTTATCTTCAGGTCTATTCATGAACTTAACAATTTGTATTAGAGCACTTTCCTTTACCAAATAAGGGAATAATTTTTGTTCTTTTTGCATATTTTTTCTAGGGAAAAAAAGAGGGAGACGCACTTTAGGTTTAGATCTGAAACTTTCTATGTATAATTTGGCCAAACAAATTATTTATTTAAATTCCTCTCGGAAAAATACCCAATTAAAAAAAACAAATTGGCCAAAAAGGAGTCCAGGAAGTCAATTTATGAGCATTTCAAATTCGGCCATTTTTCAGGGTTTTCCAGAGAAAGCCTCGCAATTTGCACAGTAAGTTATTTTTAATCTTTAGTTTTTGTTGAAGATTTATTCCCAACATGATATTTTTTACTGGAAGGGACGGCGACCCTAGTTTCAAAAATGATGCTCTCATATGGTGGAAATCATTTCACCATTCTAAGTGGATGACACTTTCTGAGGAAGAACTTGAACAATTACTTTTAGAAAAATGGTCTCATACATAGGATAAATACATCACCAAGAGTTTGTTTTCATGTGGAAAATCTATATTACAAGTTCATGGTTGTATTCTTAAAGAAAATGTCATTGTTTCTATTAACCCTAGTTGCCAACAAAATTTTATTAATATTCAGTTGGTTAATAGATTGCAATTTCCTGCAAAACAATATTCATAGCACATAGGTTGAGGGTCAAAATGTTAAAATTTTTAAATATTTGAAGCTCAATATGGATAAATATGTGTTGCATTCAGATTTGTATGCTATGGATATGGATGAAGTGGATATTGTTTTGGGATATCCTTGGATAGAATTAGTGGGTATCATTAATATTAATGTGCAAAAGAAGTTTTTGAAATTGTGGTACAAGAAAAATAAAATCACATTGTAGGATGTGTCTCTTAATAAGAAAGATGGGCCCATAAAGTCCAGCAAAGTATTTATTGCCAAGTCCAAAGTTGAATCGGAGGAAGAGTCTACAGAAGGAGACGAAGCAAAACCACGGGAAGGACACTGTTAGGAAGCTAAGGACGTTATTGACTAAAAGGCACAATGTGTTGCCGATTTGAAGAAAAATGAACAAATTCCTACAGGTGTTGTATATAGGCATCCACATCATATAGAGCAACAAAAATCCTCAAGGAAAGGGTCAGAACGTCAACACATTTATGCACCAACATGGTGTAATATCCTCAAATTTTAGAAAATTAAATTCTATGTTGAATTTTGAAACAAATTTATGTTTTTGGAAAATTCAGTTTTGAAAATTATTTTCCATTTATGGCAAATCAAATTTGGAATTTTGGATTAAGTAATTAATTATTTGATGATTGTTGAGAAAATATTTGACTTTCCCAGCTATCCTCTTTTATTGGACATGTGTATGAGACAAAATTTTAAAAAAATTAATGCTGGAAGACAAATGGAACATCCAGGTTAAAAATATCTTACCATGACTCCATGAGTGAGGAACACATTTTAGTTACCTCAGGGCTGATTTTTACAAGTGGAAGAAGTTGATTTTGACCACTAGAATCCCCTACAAATCAAGGATTTTTTAAGATATGAATTTCCCCAAGGAGGGAAATGAATGCAATACCTAGGCACACAAATATATACAACATATGTGGGAGGCAGGATGTTGCTTAATATGTTGGAGGATTGAGAACTTTTTTTTGTTATGAGAAATTATAGTGTGAGGAAAGGCATATTTTGATCTGTTGATGGTGACTATAACTGAGGAGGATAATTCAAGTCTCCCTTATGGACTCATGGTCAGGCTAGGGGGTGATCAAGACAAGTGGTTGTGATTGTTCTATTCTATGGTTGGTTGGAACATGGTTGCTCCTTTTTTTTCTAGCATAAACTTATTTAGATATGTATCTCAGCTATGAATTCCATTACTGATTTTATATCTATGGTTTTTATCTGTCAGGAATATGATTGGCTTGTATACACATAAGTAAAATATCTTTAAAGAGATTGTATAGCGATGATAAATTATGGCTTTCTATAATATAATGATATTGGTAATAATGTTTATCCGAAATATGATTGTTGTATATATATTTGACTATATATATAGGTATGCATATAAAAATAAATAACAATATATGTTTATATGCCTATTGGCCAATAAAGATTTGTATTTTGATGAATGTTTGAATCTGTGCATAATCAATTATTGCAGAAAATAAATAAAAACAGAATGTATTCTTATTGTGCTACTATCATGGTGAGAATAGGTGGAAAGAATAAAAGTCCAAGTACATTGTTTATTTACATCTATTATCCCAGAAATATAGTTGATATAGTAGACCTCATATTGTCTTGCAAAAGTAACTATTACAATCAATAGATCATAATCCAAACATTACACTTGGGGTACCTTAGGACCCAAGAATTTCACAACCACTTGTGTATTTAAATAAAAAATCCCTATCTAAGAGAAACACAAATACAAATGGACTACATAAAATTGTCTGCGAGTTCTCGCAAGGACTGGTGGAAGAAGATGGAACCCAAATACCTTTTTTGGACAAGTTGAATGCCTCGCCAAGTGGATAGGGTACCTCCCAAGCCTGTAATAACAAATAAATGTTTTAGTAAATTATTACAGTATGGAATTACTAAATATGGAACAAAGTAAAGAATTAAATTACTTAACTTGGGTTTAGATGCTGAAAGGAGCATCCTCGCCATCTTTCAAAGCCACCAATCCAAGATAGAGAAGGGAAGTGGGCATCTTGTTCACCTGATGGGTTCCCTTGCAAGAAAAACCAGGACCCATCATCCGTGCATATAATGGTGAAATAATTATTAATTGTGCAACAAACAAATCACAATTATAACCTATAGATTACATTATTGACAAAGTAAAGAGTCGACAAACAAAGAGAGTTACCATAGAAACAATAAGTGAGTTATAATAACCAATAATCATTACTTGGGAAAGAACAAATTAAATATTGATAGAAGGTCGAAGCCATTGTGGAAGCTTTTACCTTAATCACAGTTACGTTATACACAAGGATAATTTCTACACAAAGATACCTTATACAAAGACATCGAATTAATATTGACATTCAGAACAATCATACAACTATGCAATTAAAGAAGCATTGAATAAAAAATTACGACAGCATTGTGAGGAGGTGATTCATTAAATTTTTTATTAAAATAAATACCAAACTAAGTCTGGGTTTTAAATAATCAAAAGTATCCTGTAGGGTTCTAACATATTTGCTGAAGGCACTCAGGATCTTCAAAGAGTTCTGTATGGTTTCTACCCAATCCATCAATTATTATTCTAGAGTGCAAATAGTGATGGAGTAAGGGCACGATACTCCTCGAAGAGGATTTTTTTTTAAGAACAATCAAAGCATGTGTAAGGAAGCACGATATACCATTCAAACGATTAATGGTTTTCCCTAAAATCACAGTGTGCTAAGAAAATGAGTAACCTCTAATAAAACTTAAGTGTTTAAATATTTAAAGAGCACGACTAAAGATAAGGATCCGAGAAAACTTACCAGGCCGCAACATGACTTAGGTAACGTGATAAAAATATTTAACATTGTCAATTGAAATCCTTCTTACACATAAATAAATCCCATAAAATGCATGGAATATATAGAGGAATAACGATCTCGCGAACTTCCACAGAGAATATTAATATACAAACATAGATAAAATAAATCATGCAGTCTGCTTAGAGAGAGGGATTTTGTTTAAGAAATACATTGAATAAACATAGGAACACAACTTATTCATTTTACACAGACAAAGAGGAAACCCCCCAAAAATATAATTGCTAGACAATGAAGAACAACACACACGCACAACATAGACGAAGATATATCCCTTTAAAAACCCAAATGATACATAGACAGAGGGTCGTTACTACAGTGGGTGAAATATGTAAATTAAAGGATAACACTGTGAATTCATCACTGATGAGATATGAAATAGAAAGGAAGGCTTAACACAGAGGATGCCTGAGACATACTAAAAGGATTCATGCAAACTATTGTTTGGGAAAAATCCCTTTTACATAGAAACATTACTTCAAATCTATTTTAATCACCATTGTACATTAACAATAATTCTGGAAAATGAGGTGTTCAGAAGGAAGACTTACCATGGACTACCCAGGGTGAATTGCAATAGTCACTACTATAGACCCGAACAACTTAACCATCATGACATTGTTATCTTGCTACCATAGAGCTGAACCAACACCATGCAACAATGCTACTTATTACCATAGAGCCGAACCAATTAACAAAACGACACTGCTACTTGGTACCACAGAGCCGAACGAGAGTATTTCTATGTTCATTTCACCTTTCTACCACAAAGTAAGAGCCGAATGGGGTTACCCTTGCGACATCGTTACCCTGTTACCACAGAGTTGGGAAAGTATACTATCGCAGTGGAAAAAACACACAGAGTAACAAAACCAAATGGTATGACTATGAGGGAAACCACATTTCTTGATTCTCGATTTCGGCAAGGTTGAATAGTACGTTGTTCCATGTGAAGAAAACTTAAGTGGCAAGATAGGAGTGGGATTTTCCGTGCAATGTCAGACTAGAAGGAGTAATGGTGGTCTGACACCATTAATGGAAAGGACAATTTTAATTCCCTACGATTAGGTTTGGATTGCCATATTGCCACCAACCTTAAATGTTTCTCAAATTTCATAAAGGTCGAACTTGAATTGTAATGCAAACTAGTGGGGAATCGTTGGGGGCGCAACTATAGAGTTATCATAAGTTCCATACCATAATTTCATTACTTTGGGATTGGACAACCAACGCTTCAGTTGGGAGTCAGGGTTTAATATCTAAACTCTTCCATTTATGAAACATAGTGTAAGGTTTAAATCAGGGGTATATTGTCAAAGGTTCGTTAAATCATAAGGAAAGTCTTATGTAATAATATTTGAATCATATTGTGAATGGTATTATAAGCTTAATATATGACTTCCATAGTATGTCTTCGTTATAACTTTAGATGTGTTATATATATAGTGTATGGCTTATCTAATAAGCCTTATTTATGTCATTAAATGTTTATGAAGAGTGCATCACTTAAATAATGGATGGCATAATCATGGCCAGGCTATAGGTCTAGCCACCAACTTGCCAATATGATAGTGTTTCCTCTAAATAACAAATATTATCAACAAACGAGGTGTGAAACTTAAGCACTCTTGTGGCCCTTAGAACGAGTGATGATAATGTTACACCTACAAGGGAGTTAATTAACGAATTGAGACATAATTTTTCTTGTGACATGAATCGTTGTCATACATAATAGACTTTAGTTTGTCCCCTTTAATTTTTTATTTTTATTTTGTGAAATTTGGGGTACATTACAACAGGGAACCAAACAAGAAACTGATAAAGAGGTGCATTGAGGACTACTGGCACTACAAAAAGAGATTAGGATACAGAAAAAATCCCATGGCAACCCCAACAGGATGAAAAGAAAGATCAGAGTGGCAAGGAAACAGATGGACATCATGTTCGACTTCCATTGGGATGGAAGGATGATCGTACTTGGTACCAGTTGGCTGCATTGCTTAGCTGGTGATATTGTATGGTTTCTTCTCATGTTTCGAGGACAAAATATGTAAAAGGGGATGGAATGTAGTATGCCTAGGGAGGTAGTATGGGGTACCTAGGGAGGTACCCAATGGGAATGTGGTTATGTATTATTAGTGGAAGTAATTTAATATACGATAATGTGGTCATTCAATGCAAGGTGGACTAGGTCCACTATATTAATAAAGGCCCGCTATGGTAGTTAGATGTAATAAATGTGAGAAGGATCTCTAGAAGGTTCCTAGGAGATAGAGACAACTATATAAAGAAGTGTAAGAAATGTAATGAAACATAGTGAAGAATATTGTGAATGTATCCAGAATTTCTTGATGACTGTTATCCTTCCTTAAGGATTAATATATGGTGTTACCCTACTTAAAGGGTTTTGACTACTTCTTGTGTTTCGTATTTGGTGAATGGTTTGGATTATTCTTGTTGATATTGTTGATCTATTTTGAGATTTATCTTCAGATCTATTCAGGCACTTAACAATTTTCGTAAACGTGCATTTATGGAAGTTAGCCTCCGTATATGAATGATTCCATATATGCACGCATTTACCAATGCTTCCTTCTATAAATGTGCATATATGGAAGTACACATATATGTAAACCAGCTTCTATGTATGTGCATTTACGAAAAAAACCTTCCGTACATGCGAATTTACAAAAGTTGGTTTCTATATGTGCATTCTTCTGTAAATGTGCATATATCGAAGTTGTCTTATGTATATGCACATATACAAAAGAATGTATATACAGAATCCAACTTCTATAAATGCACATATATGGAAGTTGACTTTTGTATATCCATGCTTTTGTATATGCACATATATGGAAGACAACTTTCGTAAATGTGCATTTATAGAAGTGTGCTTCTTTAAATGCTCATATACGTATACCTCCCTCAAGTTGAATTACCTTGTTGACCACCATGGTATGAGTGGATGCCATGTCAACCCCCATTACTCACACATGTGGGGCTAGCCACGTGTGTAATTTCAATAAGATTCTAGAAGGTCCAAAAATATAACTAACTAAGGGTTGACACATGAAAAACCATAACCCCAAACATCTATTGAGATATGTTAAATAATGGGCCACTAGGAAGAGAGGCAGTTCAATTCTTTAACATTGGACTTGTTCCATAGTTGATAATAACATCTAGGAGTGCATTTGAGAGCATAACAGTGGATGAATAATATTTTGTAGGTCCATAGTGAGTGCCTCTTTCTTTGTATTTTCATTTCATAATTGAAGAAAAGAGAGTAGCGCATAGGCCTCACCTTCTAGTTGGGTTTTCATCTATATTGGGTTTCCTAGGATACATCTTGTGTTCATTTGTGTGTATGGTTTGTTATTTCTCTTGTTCTATCATTTTCATATTGAGTTATTTTTTTTATAATCTGAGCAATAAGATGGTGATAATAAATCTGAGATCTAAGGAAACAAACCCGCATCAATAAAATATTTCAGTATAATACAAGATCTATTTTGATGAATTGGTCTAGTGGAATATCCACATAAATTTACATATCAATGTCACATAGTCATTAGTGATAGGAACTACCTTTGGTCCTTGTGGAGTTGTAATAATCCTTGTGAAGTCCTTGGTGCAAAGGTGGTTGATAGTGTTGTAGGGAATTTCTTGACAATATCTCAACCTAGTATAACCTAACATTTGGAGGAGTCTCTCCAAGTAGACAGTGTTGATGTTTGGACAACATCAGGAAGACATTCTCTGAAGATAATAATTAATAATATAATTATTATTGATTATTAAATATAGAATATAATAAGTAAATGATAATAATAAGTAGTTATTGATTATTCAAGGGATGCATCCTTTCATGGATCGTCACCTTATGTTCCCTATATATGGAACACTCATTATTGTAATAATATGTCAAATATCTCTCATATCTCATATAAGGAAAACTAACATGGTATCAAAGCAGGACTGGGTTGACTTCCTCATGGAAGGGCCCAACAATGGATCATGGATACTTCATGGAGTGTGAAAGCTAAGGATGATGCAGGATTTCCAGCATTTTCCCTTGTAAACAAAGCTACAGGCCAGACATTGAGGCATCGACGTGCAGAGAAGGATAAGTGTATAAGACCTTTCAACAACACCCATCTTAATCTAGATGCTAGCACTCGAGATGATAAGCATCATGTAGCCCTCAGTGGAGGCACATAGATTGTTCTGTGTAAGTGGAACAAGAAGGAGAGTTAAAAGTGGAGGATCAACCCAATAGTGGGTTCTTCACATGGAGCCTAACCAACACGTGGTGGTTGAGGATCAAACGTTGGACTATACTGATTTTATTTCTTTGGCACTTATACCTAACAATCATAAAAATCCCTCACTCTAGCTGACAGTCCCCACAAATTTCATGGATACTATGGAGTGGTATGCAATTGAGGTGGAAAGAGTCACTCAAGAGGTGTTGAGTTTGTTCACTGAACTTCCATCTGGAGGCTGAATATTTCAAGGACAAGTTTGGGTCAGATCCCATGCACTTAATGCGCATGAACTTGTACCCGTTGTCCCCTATACCTGACTTTGTTATAGGATTGAGTCCTCACTCATATGGAGGAGGAATTACATTACTCCTTCAGGATGACCCAACAAAAGGTTTGCATGTCCGAAAGGATAATCAATGGATTCATGTGAAACCTATTCCATATGCTCTTGTTGTAAACATCGGGGACTCAATAGAGCTAATAACAAATGGGAGATACAAGAGCGTAGAGCATCGTGCAGTAACAAGCCAGGAAAGAGCCAAACTTTTTGTTTCCCTGTTCTACAATGTGGTTATGGATGTCGAGGTTTCTCCGTCATCAAAGATAGTTGATGAAGACCAGCAACTCCTATAGAGGAAGTTCATACACGATGAATACATACACTAGTATCTCTCAAAACAATTCAACGGGAAACATCCCCTTGCCGACTTTGCTAAAATTGACATGAGAAATAATTAAGATCATCTCAGATTAATTAAGGCTTGGATGAAGAATATTTGAAGGTGGGAAAATCTCCTTGTTGTGATGAAGTTCAGATGAAGAAAGGTCCATGGAATCTAGAAGAATATATTGCATTTATGTCTTATATTCAAGAACATCGGCTAGGGAAATGGAGATTGATCCTTGCATGAACTACTTTGTTGAGATGCAATAAGATTTGCATATTTGTACCACCTCTGTCCATGTGGCCATGTACTCCTCCACCTTGAATGACTCAATGAAATTCATGGATGGAAATATAGGATTCACATGTTTATGAAGCTAGGGTTTATATTCCTAAGAGGAGTAATGTTATACAAACACCTTTGGATTTGATGGCATTCATGTTTTGCTCGTTATTATGATCAAATAGGTATCAAATAGGTCGCACAAGTGGTGGATATAGAGGGTTATATTGGAATTGACTATTCTAACTGTTTTTGTTTTGAGTCTTACTCTCTTTACATTCTGGGAAACTAAGAAATGACATTATTCTAGTTTACTCACATTCATTGTTTTTTGCTGGAATGTTGATTCTCATTTAGAGTGAAGTCCTCATAAGAATTTAAGGAACATGTCTCCCAAGGAGGCCTACATAGAAGTGAATCCTAAGTTTGGAACACTTCAGGAAGAAAGGGTACATTTGTGGGGTATAGTGAGTCTTCGAAGGCATACTAGATCTACATCCCTGGTAAGAGACAGATTAAGGTGAGAAGAGATGTTACCTTCGAGGAGGAGGTATCCTTTAGGAAATCTAGAGGATCACACATGGAAACTGATAGTGAGAGACATGAAGAGATGGTGCCTTATCCCCCTCACCCTCCACTAGTTCAGAGGGAGACAATTGAGCCTATTGATCCCATTGATCCTGTAGCTCTAGTTGATGTCCACAGAGATATTGCAGTAGGTTGGAAGAGAGCTACATGGGGTTGTCAGAATCTGCAAGAGGAAGAAGGACATGCATATCCTCATGGTACCTTTCGAGAGAGAAAGAGACCTCAAAGATATTCATGCTATGCCACAACTATGAGCCACGTCATTAATTTTGAGTCTTCCTATTATGAGGAGGCAACTAGTCATCCAGTATGGAGAGATGTCATGATGGAGGAGTATCAATCCATCATGAAGAATGATGTGCAGGATATTGCTCTGAGACCTGATGGGAAGTTTACATTGAATTCCAAATGGATCTACAAGATCAAACACATAGTTGACGAGAGCATCAAGAGGCAAAAAAAAAACAAAAAAAACAAATGAGATTTGTTTCTAGAAGATGCTCTCGGGTGGAGGGAATAGATTATGAGGAGACATTTGCTCCTATTTCTCGATACACTTCTATCTGGATGATTATTTCCCCTATAGCATCCATGGGTTGGAGAGTACATCAGATGGATGTAAAGACAACATTTCTCAATGGAGAGATTAACGAACAAGTATACATCGAGGAGCCAGATGGTTTTGTGATACATGAGAAGGAGTCTCATGTGTGCAAGTTGAAAATGTCCTTGTATGGAATCAAAAAACCACCTTGAGCTTGATATGCAAGGATCGATGGAAACCTGATGATTTTTTGGCTTAAACAAAGTGTTTTTGATCCCAACTTGTACTACGATATTGTTAATGGTGAGTCCCTGATTCTGGTCCTCTACATTGATGATTTATTCCTCATTGGTACAGAGAGCCTTATTATTGAATGCAAGTATGTGTTGGCTTCTAAGTTCGAGATGAAGGACCTTGGTATGATGCACTAATTCTTCGGACTAGAGGTGTGGCAGAGAAATGATGATATCCTCTTGAGTCAGGGGAAGTACATAGTTGAGATATTCAAGAAGTTTCAGATACTCAACTTGAATCCCGTGACTACACCAATGATGACGAATCTGAAGAAACTAAGTGTGTCTTCATCTGATTATGACGAAATTGATCTGACTCTATATAGATAGCTGATTGGATAACTGATGTATCTAGTTAACACCAGACCAAATAATTGTTATGCAGTGAGTGTACTTAGCCAGTTTATAAGTCAGCTGAGATAGACGCACTAGATAGTTGTGAAGCATGTGTTGAGATACTTGCGAGGCACAATTTGACATTGTCTCAGATATACTTCCAGTATTGATATGATATGGCAGGAATGTATTGACTTTGATTGGGTAGGGAGTGCAGTGGAAAGAAAGAGCACCTTCAGGTGTTGCTTCACTTTGGTATCTTCCATGGTTTTCTAGAGTAGCATGAAACAAACTTTTGTGGCTTTGAGAACAACAGAAGAAAAATACATTACCTTAAGTATGATAGTTCGTGAAGTAGTGTGGCTTCACAAGCTCCTTGCATATTTATTCGAACATGTGCTGGATTCCACCATTATTCATTATGGTAACCAAATTTGTGTGATGATCTCTGATAATCCAGTGTTTCATGACAAATTGAACCACATTGAGATTAGGTACCATTTCATCCGAGACATGGTGTAGACGAATGAACAAAATCTGGACCAGGGGTCAAATTTTAGCTCAAAAATCAACATTCTCATAATTTCCTCAAAACAAACGTGAACGTACCCATCGTCGTCACGAATCCAACGCAACTCGTTTCATCTCAAACGGACGTCGGGAGCGAGAGATATCGCGATTTGTCCGAATCGTCAAACAGGTAAAAAAATGGACGTTGACTGTGCAATCCGTATAGTCCGTACGGATGCTGACGTGGCAGAATCCGTACGGTGACATGGCAAAAGTTATGTGGTGTGATCAAAATCTGGACCAGGGGTCAAATTTTAGCTCAAAAATCAACATTCTTGGAATTGCCTCAAAACAAATGTGAGCGTAGCCCTCATCGTCACGAATCCAACACAACTCATTTCGTCTCAAACGGACGTCGGGAGTGAGAGATATCGCGATCTATCTGAATCGTCAAATAGGTAAAAAAATGGACGCTGACTGTGCAGTCCGTACAGTTCGTACGGATGCTGATGTGGCATGTCCATATGCTGATGTAGAATAGGTGACGTGGCAAAGATGAGTTGGTTGACAGTTGGATGAATCACATTGCGACACGTGGCATCATTTATTGGGCAAATGTTTTGGTGCCACGTGGCCCAGTCATGGGCTGCCATGTGGCACCCCATTTTTGGTTTGTGTGTTGGTTCAAATGTTTATGGAGTCTGTGAGATTTGAACCCTGGACCTCCCCCACCATTGTAAAGCTTTAACAAAGTCTGCTGACCAATATGCCCATGACTTGTTGCTTACCATAATACTATTTGTATTGTATTTAAAATCAACCTTTTGAATATATGGGCGGGGATCGGGCTGGGGCTTAGCCCCAGCCCATGGTTACAAAATATATGCCATATGACCATGGTTCTGATACAAAAGTGCATGCAGGGTTTTAAATGAATATCCCATGGTTTTGTTATGTTGCATATGACCACAACCGGAGCGCGGGGGGGCTTAAAACCGTTTAGCCATTTTGCCCAAGCGCTTGGTCGTATGGACCCCTATGTGCCCAGGTGCTAGGAGGTTAGGGGATGGAGGCGCCCTAACCATCCTACAGTTTGCACAATTATTCGGTTGTGCGCAGGTGTTGGGTTTTCACGCTACATATTGTGTGTGTTCCAGGTTCATTCAAGAAGAGTGCATTTTGGCGAACCAGTTTCAGCAAGGTTGAAGGAGGAAAATGGAGGAGGCCTATCTTCTTCATCTTTTGGCCGATTGAGGTGCCGTAAAAGCCCAAATAGGGGTTTTTGGATGTCCTGAATCCATTGGCACTATTACCAAGACCATTTTAAGACTTCTTTTGCAGGATTTTAGCCATTGAAGTTTCAGCAAGCTCCAAGGAGCTTGAAGCCCTCATTGATGGAGGACATGTTTTGGTGAGCCTATGTTTGTTTTCTATGATTGAATAATCATTTTTGGCTAATTGATATGCTCTAAACACATTGGGACAAGTTTCAGAGCCTTTTGAGGACTTTTATAGGTGTTTTCTCCAAAGAGAATCTCAGGGAAGCTTATGGCCACATGTAGAAGAGGTCATGCCTGGATGAGCCATGATCTGTTTTCATAGTTCTATTAGTCATTTTTGGGGTTTTTATGTGTTATGATCTCAATGGTACAGTTTGTTTTTCCATTGGAGTTGAGCAGCAATTTGTAAAATAACTTTTGAAAAATTAATCCCAGAGAGCCA
>CBVK0102164837.1:0-35463 GCA_900067695.1 Picea abies
TGCTAATCCTGGTGTCATCGCCACGGTGTCGCGTGTCACCCCATCCGGGGCCAAATTGCTCAAGTTGAGCAAGGATAGGCTCCCTATAATTGCTTCTATTGCGAGCAATAGTCACCATGTGCTCAAAAGAAGTTGGGTTAGAGATCTTGGTGTTTGGCACAACTATTGAAACATAAAAGTAGACACTCAAATTAATATATTGATAATATCAAATCTTACATCTCTGTGAAGTTTAAAGCTAAAACTTGAAATGACAATGAAATCATTGATAAAAGGAATTTGAAATACTACAAAGATTTTATCAATCCTAACATGGTTAATTAAAACTATTTTTTCAACATTATGAACTTTAAAAAATGTATATTGTTAAGATTATGACCAATGCTTAAGATCTCCATAGTGAATTTGGTCATTGAACTAACCCAAAAATACCTTGGGGTGAATATATTTGTAAAATTTGTAATACAAAGGAAGTTGAGGATGAACACCACTTTCTTTTAACATGCCCTACCCTTAATAATATAATACATAGTTTTACCCAGTTTCATAACTTAATTACTCTTGAGGGCCTCTAAGCTTACGAAAACCATAATGACCTTGGTACTTTCATTTCCACAATGTTCATATATAGAGATGACATTTTGGACACTATTTAGTTCAAATCTTTTTATTTGTTTGATAGATCTTGTTGGTATTAGGAGATGGTAAATGCCAACATCATCATCATTAAAAAGAGGTTAACATGTTGGAAGAGTTGGCACTTTTGGAACCACTAACACCATTCAATTTGGTCATATTCAACTTACAAGACACGAATAAGTGGTATGTATTCTACTAAAGTCGCCCAACACTTGCACCTAGAATCAATTATGCACATCCACAAAAAGTCGCCCAACACTTGCACCTAGAATCAATTATGCACATCCACAAGCATAAGCATGTCATTGGTAAGCCTTAAAACATGGTAGGGGCTTGACCCAAAATGGATATACACTTGTACCATATGAATTTTTGTATGCTCTAGATGGGGGATATTAAAATTTGGATCATCTCAGAGATGGTGTTGATATTGTCAAATTCAAGGCATCAACTTTTGATGCATTTTTGGGGCCCTAAACCAACATTTTTGGGGCTTGGTTTTGCATGAGGGTTTCCATAGGCTCTCCTCATTAAGTACACCTAAAACATAGTTCATATGCAAAAGTTACAGCCCTGATAAGGTAATGGTCCAAATATTCCCCACATGTCCAAGTAGCAACCAGGTCAGCTCACCATAATTTGAATATGGGGAGTTAGTAATGGATGGGAATCCACTAAATACTTCTAGAATCATCATGAAGGTTCCAAGAGGGATTTGAAACCCCAAAACCTAACCCTAATGCTAATTATCATAAATATATCAAAATGGGGTAAAATGGTTCACTTTTTACAAGTTGTCAATTGTTCCATAGTATGAGCAGGAATGTGAAGGAGATACAAACCAAGAGATGGAAGCATACTATATAAGACTATGGAAGACCATTATGTCTCACAACTTCATAGTAAGCTTGGACAACTTTGTAATTTGTATTGTAATCTCCATAATATAAGAAGGTGAAACTTCATTGAATGTTGGTTTTCTCATATAGGTTTCTAAGGAAACTATTTGTGTTCCATTGTGTGGTTTTCTTATTGTAGTTTGTTTCATCTGACACGGTAGTTAAAGCTCCAAATGGTGTGCTTTTCTTTGTGTTCAAGCATTAAAAATACAAAAAGATAGTCACGTGGTCGATCATAGGCTCATTGTAGTCGTTTTAACTTTAGATATGTTTTGGTGAGCTAACCATTGGAATATCCACTACATTTTATAGATCAAGGCTATATTAGCTACCTATTTTCATTGATGCAACAAGCCACCATTGAGTTATATAACCTTACTCTATCTATCATCAACATATCATTTCTAATAAATTTAGTTTCAATTATGATTAATTTTGTTGAAATTTAACATATTATCTGCAATTAATTTTTTTTTAAATATTAATTCAAATTTATCTATTATTTTATTTCTTTTATGGTTGACATTTTAAAAATCAATAAGATTCGCCAAATTTTGTACACTTTAAGATAAGTATGGATCCTTAAAATTTTCCTTGATTTTTAGTTGTTTTTCCCTTGATAATAGATGAAGTGTTCACAAGAAATGTCGCGAATAAAAAAAACTTATGCAATTTTTTCAAAACAAGCACTCTCACTATGATTTGAAAACTGACACTTTATAATTATAATAATTAACTTTATGTTTTATATTTTCTCATGTTTTAATTAACATGGTTTAATTTCATTCGCTCAACAAAGAATATGGAAAAATAAAATTCAATTTGTATTTCATTTCAACAATAGAAAGTGGGCTAACGAGAAGTCAATGTTCACTGGTTTAAATTGCTATATTATTTCTAACATAATAGTTGATTAATTACAATGTGAATATGGTTGTTATTTGGCCTCCCCCTTCTTTTGTGTTTATAAATAAAAAAATATTTTATTGGCAATGTTAATGTTAGGGACCTAACCTTTCTAACCCCTCACGTAGGTAGAATAATGTGTTTTCTATGTAATAAAGGTCAACATTTGTAAATAAGACCTATATAATAATGTGAAAAAGTCTAATGTAAGAAGACTTAATAAAAGTTTATGCTTCTAGAAAGATCTTCCTCTAGAATGTTCTTTATAATATAAAATTAGTATAAATATGAGTAGAAGGCATGAGAAAGTTTTGTCTTAAGAATTATTTAATATGAACTCTACTCTGCTAGAGGTTGCCCCCTCGAAGAGGCAAGTGAACTTGGCTTTATATCAATAAATGTATCATTTGTGGTGTTATTATTCTCTATATTTTGTTGTTTTTATTGCTATTCATCATAATAATTATGTTTCTACTCTACATAATACATCGAGTACCTTACAAGTGGTATCAAAGCACTTTCCTCTGCAAAAAATTTAGACAATTTTTTTCAAGCTAGAGACGTGTAATGTCGATGTCTTTAAAGCATGGAGATATGTCATTCGGTAGGTAAAACTGTGGATAGAGAGGACTACACAGAGGAAATACAGACGATTTCATGGGTTACTCGAAACCACTATTTCACCTAGTTGGAAACTTCTATATCCCTTATTGGTACCCCTTCGAGTAGTACCGCATTAGACAACACATGTACACGACCATCACTCACGCGTACCTTCGGGTATATTAGGAGTCCCCTAGGTCTCATGAAACCAACTATAAATCATCTTATCGATCATCTAACTACTATAGTGACATCGATAACAACACTCGGGAAGATCACTCTCGCATACATGGGTAATCGGGTACTACGGTTAAGGGTACAATCGATCCTCCTTAGTTGGTGCCCTAAGATATTGGGTCGAGTACTACTGTTTAAACCCGCATTGATATCAAAGAGATATAGCACAGGGGAAATATGTGTCCGTAAAAACCCTCAAAACCCTAACCCTTGTTGTTGGAACAGAACAGGTCAAAAAAACATAGAGGAACTTTTGCAGTGCAACCCTACCTCCTGCATCGAGGTTGTGAAATCCTTACACAATTTTTCCCATTAACAATTTGGGCATTCGGTCACTGCAGTATTCTTTAGGTCATAGTAAAAAAAAGGGGAGAATAGTGGTCCCATAGACACCCTTATTTGGGACCTATCCCACAAGATTCCTCTCATCGCCTTGATCATCGTGGTATATATCACTTATAAGAAAAAAAAATTGTGAACCCGCCCACCTTGTATAACACCCTTATTTGGGACATATCCCAATGACTTCCTCTCTTTGCACTGGTCACATTGGTACCCTTCACCAATCACCCCTTTTTGTGTGGACCCACCAACCCCATTCTTTCTGCTTCACTCCACCATGGCCCAAACCCACAACCAAGAACTTGACACCCACATCAATGCCTTGTGAATCGATATCACCAAGAACTAGATTGAAATTAAACAACTCAATGCCAATATTACAACCCTCAACTCCACCATCTATTCCACCATTAATGCCAAAATGGAAGACCTCTCTAAACATGTGAAAAGAAACCTTCAATCCTTTGCTACCAAGATGAAAGATTGGATGAATCCACCCCAAGGCCCCACTGCCTCTAAACAACGTTATAACCTAGAAGACATTGATTCCTCCCATTCCATGCTCTTTCATTCCAACCCTCCTCATTGTGAACTCTGTCTTCCCAAAGTGGACATGAATATATTTGATGGCTCGGATCCCATGGACTAAGTCACTCAAATGGAATATTATTTCTCCCTGCATGGCATTACTAATGATTTGACCAAACTTTGCATGAGTGTCCTTTATTTGGATCTTGAATGCTAGCAATGGTGGCCATGGCATAAACATTCATGCAAGGGTATGCTACTTGGACACAGTTTGTTGCATATTTTTATGAATGCATTGACACCGACACACATCATTTGGGTCATTTAACCAGGATGAAATAGTATGGCACAGCAGAAGACTATATCATTGCCTTTGAGCAATTGGCTTTCAGAATGGATGGCATGTCTGACACCTTCTTCTAGGAATGTTTTATTAATGGCCTAAAGGATGACATATGATCCCATGTCCTAATGTCTTTCTCCCAGACTTGGTTGGAAGCTACTCAGTGTGCCAAGGTAGCACAACAGGTTGTCTCTTCCCAAAACATAAAACACTCATGTATTCTTCTCTCTAGACCCACCAATCCTGCCCCTCCTACCACTCCTCTCAAGATCCAAAAATTAAATCGAGTAGAAATGGTTGAACGCAAACTTAAGGGTCTTCGTTATAATTGTGATAACAAATATTTTTCGGGGCACAAGTGTAAGGAACAAAAACTTTTTATGGCCATTTCTGAGGATTTTTCTGACTAGGATGTTGATGTTCCCCATGCTGACAAGCTACCTAAAGAAGATGATCATACACTGTTCTTTGATCCACTAGAAGTTAAATCACTTATCTCGTTGAATGTCCTCACTAGTTTTTTTGTTCCCCAAACCCTCGAGTTAATTGGTTACATTAAGCATGGAAAAGTCATTATCCTACTCGAAAGTGGTAGCACCCATAATTATATTAATTGCCACATTGCTCAAGAGACCATGTGTTATATTCGTACATTCAACAATTTTCAAATCATGATTGCAAATGACATTTCCATGAAATGTGGGGGGCGTTGTGAAAACATGTGCCCACAAATTGGTTAGTACCACCTGAAATCTCATATGTTTTCTATTGACATGGGTGGTTGTGACATTGTGCTCAATGTTGAATGGTTACGCACACTTGGCCCCATCATCGTGGATTTTAAGGAATTAGCCATACAATTCCAATAGGAGGGACAATAGTATAAGTTCCAAGGCATCACAACGGGCTCCCCTGAGATCATCAATTACCATTGAATGGAAAAACTACTCAAAAAGTTCATTCTGGAATTATTTCCCAACTCCATTCCATTCAAGCGATTGAGACCCCCCTCACTACTGTGCATCTCGATATCCAATCTATGTTATCCCAACACCAATCTGTTTTTAACAATCCACAAGTAATTACCTCTTTCTGGGATGCCCATAATCATTCCATTTCCCTAGTCCCTAATAGTCTTCCTCCTTATGTTCGCCCTTATCATCTCTGCCCAGAAAAATTAAATTGAGAAAATTGTTCAAGAATTGTTAGAGGCGAGTGTTATTCATTCTAGTATCGGCCCTTATTCTTCTCCTGTAGTCATGATACTCAAGAAAGAAGGCACTTGGTGAATGTGACCTGATTTTCACGTCCTCAACAAAATCACAATCAAAGACAAATTTCCCATTCATGTCATTGATGACCTTTTTGATGAATTGAGTGGTGCTCAGTACTTTACCAAACTTGATATCTATTATGGATACCACCTGTAACATCCCCAGTTTTAATCCCCGTGAATTATAATATAATTGTATAAATGTGATTTAGGCTAGTGAGTCGATGTGTTGGGGCGAAGAGCCCGTATTGGTTTAATATGGTCGAGGGTCGGATGGTATATTATGTGCATTGAAATAATTAGTTAAAATAATAATCATTTGTTGCAATACGAGAGTGATGAAGAATGATGGGGGGATATGATTCCACAAGAGAGAGGGAGCCAAGGGATAATTATTCATGGATATTAATCCAAACCCACATTCCTGAATTATTATTATCATTGTGTATAATCTTATATTTCTTGTTGAGTGTTCCTAAATCCAAACATTGAATTCATGTAAGAGGGTGGGTGGGACAAGTCACATCCCAAAGTTATTGAGAGCATGGGCATGAGTACAATCAGCTTTGGGAAGAGTGTAAGTCAATTCAAGCAAGAAATCAAGGAGATGAAATCCATATGGCTAAGGGGGCAGTTTTTGGACAGTCACGTTTATGCAGGGAGAGCAGTTTTTACTTGCATATTTTGGGTAGCAAGAGAGGAGATGAGTGATGGAAAGAGCACCATCCATGTTTTGCTTGAAGGAAACCATTGTTTTGTTGTGTTTTATGCTGAGAGAGAGGCATGTGTGCCAGTAAATCGGGTTGTGGGATTATAAAGCATTTTTTTGTTGAGAAAATGGCTCAAGAGCCTTGTGAAGGTTGTTGTGAGCACTCTTGAAGTACATGGGAGGATTTTTGGTCAACCATATACACTAGATCCCTGGAGGGAAGTGGGAAGGCATGAGGAATTATTTGTAGTGAAGGGGGATCCCATTCCTTGGGTTGTGCAGGTTGTGGGGAAAAAAATTGGAACCTAGGTTTTGGGGGTTGTTGTGTGTGGAGAGTGGTCGGTCATAAGGGTTGTGTCTCTTCATGGATTTATAGCCTTAGCTTGGGGGTGGCCTACTATTGAGTGGAAATGAACAACAACACATATGGATGGGAGGTTCATCCTTTGTATGCATCCAGACGGTTAACTATTAACAGATAAGTCTGTTTTTTGTTTTTATGATGATATTTTGCTATGTAAATGTTTTATATGAATGTTGTTTGTTTTTTGTTTTGCTTGAACAATTACATTCATGGTTTTCTTTATGTTGTAGATGCATTTAGAATTAATCGTAACAAACAATAGTTAAAATTGTGTGTGATTTGTAGTTGGTAAGCTACAAGAATTTAATAAGCAGGAAAATTTATGTTTTAATGTGTATTCCACACGTAATGTTGCATAGTTGGAGGTTGGGTACGTTACAAAGTGGTACTAGAGATTTTGGTTCAACATTGAACCCATATGGGCCAAGAACCAATGCAAATTTGGGTAAAATTCGTTGTTACAATTTTTTCTGTGACAAATTTGGGGAAAAACAATGAAAGATTAAAGATAAATCCCTAGATTTGTGGGAAAATTTTGAGTTTAAATGAATCAGAACTGCTTTAGAGGTTTACTGGAGTTGATTTGCAAAATTGTAGAGTTAGATTGGACCTGTAAGGTCAAAATTCACGTTTTAATGGGAGTCTGTAGTGCTAGGAAAAGTTCAATGAATCGACAACCAAGATCATGTTTGATCTCGAGATCAATGACCTAGATTCATGGTGATAAATTTAAAAATTTATAAGGTTTCAGCTATTTGGAAGGTTGAGCAAATCAACAACGGAGATTCATTTTCAACAATTGGGAAGTTGAAGTAGATCGACGATCTAGATTAGATTCATCCATTTGATATTTGGAGTCGATCAATGATCAATATCATCTTGGTTAGAAGATCGACGGCCTAGATTGACCTGGGATCTGATAAAAAATATCTAAGTGTTGAACTTCACCAACATAATTCGCCAATGGTCGATGGTTGGATCGACGAGATTGGTAAAGAGTTGGGCTCATCCAAAAGAAGTCTATGATGGCCGATGGTCGATGGTCAGGCATTGACATAGTTGGACGGAGTTTAATAAATCAACGACCAAGATCATTTTTGAATGGGAGATCAACAACCCATATTCGTCGGGGAACTTGGCTAAAATGTCGAAGTTGCCAACAAAATTCATTGATGGACGATGATCGGGGATCAGTAGAATTCGACAAAGGTTTCATGCATCCAAAGGGGATCGTCGAGCACCGATGGATGATGATTTGGGATCAATAGAATTTGGTGAATGTTTCATGCATCCAAAGGGGATCGTCCATCGTTGATGACCAATGATCGGGGATCGACGTAATTTGATGAGAGTTTTTCATTTTTCCAAGAAAAATCTCCAATCGTCGATGGTTGATGATCAGACATCGACAGATTTAGCGTAGTGTTTTAAGTCTTCCAAGAGAAGTGGTCGATCCTTGATGAAATTAAAGAAGATGATGATGTCAACATCCATGTGTCATGTCATGTCAGCATCCACATGTCATTCCACGCCATCCAATTTGATGCCTCGGGATGACGTGTCATACCATGCCAACATCTGTGTGTCTTGTCATGACATCATAGTTACCACGTCAGCAAAGAGATGGTTGATGTTCAATGATCGAGCGTTGGGGAGATTCATGAGTATTTTTTTCTTGTCAAGGAAAATCTTCGATGGTCGATGGTTGATGATCCAACATTGGGGAGATTTGCGAGCAGTTTTGGTTTGTAAAGAGAAAATGACCGACAACTGATGGTCGATGATCGGGCGTCAAGGAGATCGATGGGCAAGTTGGGTTTATAATAATAAATCTTTGATCGTCAATCACTGATGGAGAGTGGATCAACGGTCCATATTTATTTTGATTCAAGATCGATGGCTCAGATTAAAGGACTATTGAAACACTAAAAACAACCAAATTTCTATGAATTTTTCAGGTTTTTGAAGTCATTAACTTGCATAGTTGTTTTGAGTCCCTAAAAAACATTTTTAGCAGTTCTAATTTTTGGTATCTAAGTGTCGTAGGCAACACATATAGTTTTTGTAACTTAAGTAAAATATCTCAAGGAGAGATTTCCAACAAGCTAAATTGTTCGCAAAACAGAGCATGTATGACAAAGTTACAACTGAAACAATTAAGGTAAAATTCTAGCACTGATTTACTTTCAGAGGGCATAACTCCTAGCTATGAATTCCATTTGGAGCATAGGAGAAGTCTATGGAAATATATTGAACCATATAAGATATCCATGGAGCCATATTTTTAATATGGGTAAGCAAAAATGTGCAGGAAGATAAAGAAGACACATGTAGCATACAAGGCTAAAAGTGTATAACATTCAAAACTTATATGGGTCGTAACTATCAGTCTAGAGCTCGGTTAAGAGTGGAACTTGGAAAATCATTTAGAATTTAGTAATGGGTATACCCAATTGAGATTATAGAAAAAAAAAAAAGGAATTGGTGTAGGGATACATAAACAGGGCCAAAATTGCTAATTCAGGTGAAAGTGCAAAGGGGCAAAGTTGTCATTTCCAAATTGCTGCACTTTTTTGCTGGAGCACTAGTTTGATAATATGGAAGTTGTTGTGGATTCAATGTTAGCAGTATTATCTGTGTCATGACAAAAACATTTCTTGGTTCCTGATAGATTTTCCTCTATGAGTGGAAAAAGTGGGTGTTTGAGATTATTTAGACCAGGGAAAAAGGTGTACAAAACGGTTAAATTGGCAATATTCAATTGCCTATAGCTTTTCACTCAGTTCTCAGAATTGAGAAAGAAAGTAGTCATTGGAAATATGTTGGATAGGAGAATCAAGATATCCACTCAAAATTTAGTTTTGATCCAATTAATTCTCAAGGAATCAGAAGGAATGTTTATGGTGAACTTGAAGGACACCATTGAGTAGAATGGGAATTTCAAGAGGCCATAACACTTGGCTTATAAATAAGATTGGAGCATGAATATGGTCATGGGAAAGGTAATCCAAAGAATATCATGTTATAGGGTCTAAGTTCTCTATAGGAGCATTAGGTTTCTCCCTAAAATTGCAGGAGAAAGTGGAATTGGATTCCAATGAGCTATGTGATTACTCAATATAAGATTTTTCCAAATAATGTCAAAGTTTGGAGAAACTTTCCCAGAAAATAGAACTAAGTGCTAGGGGTGATTGTTGGTAAAGGAGGAGTATTAAATCTCATTATAGTACCTATGCATGAGTATAAAGGAACGTTTTAGGTGTAGTAGCTTGGCAAGGTAAAAAGAGGTTGAGATTTTTAATAAGGCATTGATCAATAAGCAAAGGAGCACTCTAGTAGAGACTGTTGTGTGATGGAATTCTAAAAAGGGGATGAGATTCCACAGTTGAGAATTGTGTGGGTCTATCCCAGATTAATCCCAGGGTCCATTGGATAGGGAAGCAGTTCAATCTTGTACAGTTGGATGAAGCATCTAAGAGTTGCAAAGGAAAGTGTAAGACTACAAAAAAAGTGATGCAAGGTTGAAAAAGATCTAAGGAAGAGCAAGGGAATACTAGTATTCAATTGCTATAGAGTTTGAAGGGATTGCAAAGGAAAGGTCAATAGATATTATCACATAAATCATGAAACCAAAAGGTGAAGAATGTCATTGCATGCACAAGGAGTTAAGGAGGACTCCATAGCCTTGAAGGTAGAAATATAGTGAAGGGTACAAAGTTTGTTGCAAGAGGAGGAAAAATATATCATGAGATGAGGTGTGACTCATGGGTGAATGATTCATCTCTATATGCAAGCATAGGAATATAGGAAGAGGGAATTGTTAGATATGATCCAACAATTTTGTCTACAGTACACAAGCAAGAAATTTTCCTCTATTATCAAAGTGCACAACAAAATTAAGGTACAAGTGCAAATGAAGGAGCGTATCATTCCATTTGGAGAAAAGTGGTATTAAGTGACTAAGTAGTGCTTCATAGTGAAACACTTAATGAAGTGAAGAGAGGCATGCAAAATTGAGCAAGCCATGGGTGGCAAAGAGTATTAGAAATATGACATAAAATAATGTTAAAATGCCTAATCATTGATAATGTTATTTCAAGACTGGTTTGGTCAAGGAAATGGGGAGTGGCTAATTAGATTGCAGTGCTAATGTTCAGCTGGAGTAGTGCATGTTACAACAATGAATATTGTGAATTATAGCCAAAAGACGTTAGGACATGTTTTCTCTGCATAAAAGGAAGCAGTTGTGAGATGACAACACTAGTGGATCTAATGGATGAAAATGCAGAATGGCCAAGTGGGGGCTTGGATAGAAGGTTCGGAATAGGGGCCAATGGTGCAAATTTGAGCAGAATGGCAGTGCACCGAGCAACAAGGTTCTATAGAAATTCAAGGACAACTATCTACAACTACAAAAATAAATAAATAATTAAATCCAAAATAGGCATGCATTGGAGTGTATGATAGAATTGATGCATGATGCACATAATAAAGATAGAATGCATGTGTATGAAATAGGCATGAAGGATCAAATGTTTGGTGCGTACTAATGTGCATTTATGCATGTGGACATGCCTGAACATGTTGGTGGCATGAGTATAGACTAAGAGTAGTATGTTGATATATATATATATATAATATATATATATATATTGAATAAAAATAATGATAGATTGTGTATCTAGGAAAAATGATTATAGCATGATGATAATTTTTCTTATGGTATCCATCTCTATGAAGACAAATGAGGATGGTGGGAATGTTGATCAAGGGGTAGGTGAAGGGAGCCTATGAGCTTCTATAAAGTACCAATTGATCAAGTAGCATGAAGTAAATTGATGACAACCATGAAGGTATGCATTTGGGGTTGTTATGATATATAAATTCTTAAGGGAATTGAGGTAATAATTCCCTCAGTTGAATCTCAATATTTGGATTAATGTAACAGAAGAGGGCCTTGAGTATATACATGTTGTGTAATGCTTGAATGCATTTATAAGAAATTTAATTGCATATTGTGTTATGTTGGTTATGAGATCATAACCAAGTCAAGACAGGAGACATACTCATGTGATGACAATGAATGCCATTAGACATCACCATGGTGGAATACATGAGATGGATATATGGTATTCTGAAGTTAATGCAGGGATGCATTGGGTAAATGTGGCCATGGGCATTGGCACATTGGGTTTAATTATTGGTAATGTTTGACTACATTATGAAAGGTTTGGATGCTAGTAATGCATATGTGAGGAATGATGGTTTCATTCCATTTAATATTGTTGGGTTTTTATATTCTTTGCAGTGAAATTCTAGTCGAGGTGGATCGACTAAAAGTCAAAGGTCGAGGTGGTTTGACCAGGTAAAATTGAAGCCGAAGGAATCAACAGTTAGTTGAAGAGATCAATCGACAAGAGGTCGATAAGCAGGCGTGTTAGGTAGCTAGAGAGGTAGTGGGGGGCCTAGAGGGCCCCAAGTTATAGTAGTAGAGGCCATTCAATGTAAGGTGGAATAGGTCCACTATAGTATTAAATAAGGCCCATTATGGTAGTTAGATATAATAAATGTAAGAGGACTTCTTAGAAGGTTTTAATTCTAGAAGGTTCTTCCTTTAGAATATTCTTAGGTGATGGTAGCACTATATAAAGGGGTTCAAGAAATGTAATGGGATAAGTTGAGAAGTATTGTATTTGGATCTGAATTTCATTAGGAGGTTTCCCCCTCAAAGAGGAAAGTGAACAAGAGAGGATCCGTTCCATAATAGGATCCATTGTATGGTGTTTCCCTATCTCAAGGGTTTTCTTATAACAAAGAGTGTTTATTCTATATTTATCTGTGGATCTATTGAATTGATTATGTATTCAGTATTTGGTACTTAACAATTGGTATCAGATCACTTTCCTTGTGCAAGAAGATAAACATTTTGTTTTTTTTTGGTAGAATCTTTTTTTTAGAAAAAAGGTGGCGGCGCACTTCATGCTAAGATAGGAGAATTTATACTTAGAATTTTCAGAAATTAATTGGATATTGGGATTCCTCTCACAAAAATACCCAATTTCAAAAAAACATCAACCAAAACGGAGTTCGGGAAGTAAAGTTATGAGCATTTTAAATTCAACAGCTTTTTAGGGTTTTTCCAGAAAAAGACGCAATTTTATGCAGTAAGTTGTTTTTAACCCTAGTTTTTGTTGAATATTTATCCCAAGAAAGAAGTTTTTTACTTGAAAAGAT
The DNA here is from genome assembly GCA_900067695.1 of Picea abies. NCBI lineage: Eukaryota > Viridiplantae > Streptophyta > Pinopsida > Pinales > Pinaceae > Picea > Picea abies. The sequence goes on from CBVK0102164837.1 coordinate 13,078, forward strand.
GATGGCCCTAATATTGAATAATTCATAAAAGACTTGAAGTCATTTTCGAAAGAGAATTGGAAACATTGGGTATGGTGTCATTTAAAAGGTGATGCGACCATTTGGTGGAAATCACATAGCTATAGCCAATTGATGGCACTTTCTGATGAAGTATTGAAAAAATTATTTTAGATAAATGGTCTCATGTTGCTAAAGGGAGAAACAATAATTTATTTTCAGGGGGCAAATCTATATTATAGATTCATGGTTGTATTCATAAAGAAAATGTCATTATTTCTATTAACCTTAGTTGCCAACAAAATTTTATCAATGTTTAGTTGGTTGATAGATTGCAAATTCTTGCAAAGAATATCCAAAGCACATAGGCTGAGGGTAAAAATGTTCAAATTTTTAAATATTTGAAGGTTAGTATGGATAAATATGTGTTGCATTCAGATTTTTATGTTATATATATGGATGAGGTGGATATTGTTTTGGGATACCCTTAGATGGCCACAATTGGTACAGTTAATATTAATGTGGAAAAGAAGTTTTTGAAAGTTTGGTACAAGAAAAAAAAAGTCACATTGCAAAATGTGTCTCTTAGCAAGACCGATGAACCCACCACAACAAGCACATAAGTTATTGCAGAGTCCAAAGTTGAATCAGAGACAGAGTCTATATAAACAGATGAAGAAAAGCGACAGGACGAAAACAGTAAAGAAGCTAAGGTGGTTAGCGACTCAAAGGTACAATGTGTTGCAGATTTGAAGAAAAAAGAAAAAATTCTTACAGTCGTGGTATATCGCCATTCACATCATATAGAGAAACAACAATCATCAAGACAAGGGAGTGAGCATCAACACATTTATGCACCATCAAGGAACCAGAAAGGAAACCCATCTAGAGGTGCATGGAGGCCTATCGACACTACAGAAAGACATCAGGCTAAAGAACCAATCCCATGGAAATACCGACACAATGCAAATAAATATAAAGGTGGCAAGGCAACAGTTGGAAATCATGTTTGTCTTCCATTAGGATGGATGGATGGTCATACTTGGTACAAGTTGGGTACATTGCTTAGTCGATTATATTGTATGGTTACTTCACATGTTTCGAGAATGAAACATGTGAAGGGGGATGGAATGTAGTATACCTAGGGAGGTACCCAATGGGAATGTGGTTATGTATTATTAGTGGAGGTCATTCAATGTAAGTGGACTAGGTCCACTATATTATTAAATAAGGTCCATTATCATGGTACTTAGATATAAGAAATAGGATTTCTAGAATATTCTTTCTCTAGAATGTTCCTAGAAGATAGAAAATGTTATATAAAGAAGTGTAAGCAATGTATTGAAGCATAGTGAAGAATATTGTGAATGTATCAAGCATTGCTTGAGGAGTGTTATCATTCCTTAAGGATTAATATATGGTGTTACCCTACCTCAAGGGTTTTGACTATTTCTTGTGTTCAATATTTTGTTGAATGGTTTGGTTTTTTCTTGTTGATATTGTGGGTTTGTTTGAGATTACATTTATTATATCTAACTACCATAGTGAGCCTTATTTAATACTATAGTGGACCTAGTCCACCTTACATTGAATGACCTCTACTATTATAACTATGGGCCCTCCGGGCCTCCCACTACATCTCTAGCTACCTAATAGGGCCTGTGGCAATTGACTGAAGACCAAATGAAGGTTGTCTGGTAGTCAAATGGTAATATGACTTGGTAGTCGATTGTAACAGAATCCCGAGATTTGCGGGATTTGTAGCCAATGATTTGTGTGGACATGTAATTATTTTTGGGCACCTTTTTCTTAGGGGTTTTCCTACTGTAAAACTTATAAAGAAGGCATGTTGTAATGTTGTAATGGTTAATCAATCGATAATCATAGAATATCCAATCTGTAGAGGTTGTTGGTCATGTAGATGTAAGCCAAATTGGATACAGGGTTGTTCTTGTGTAAAACAAGAAGGTATGATGTCAATTGTGTCTTAGGTATCGACCAAGGTTAGACGTGTAACCTTTTAATCTGAATGAATAAGACAACAAGAGAGCACAATGCTCAAAGAATGTTGGTTTTCCCAGTTTGGGTTTCGAGGGTAAAATCTTTGTGTATTGTGTGTTTGCTTTGTCATTTACTTTCTTGATTAAATCTTTCTTCCTCTCTTCTACAAGGTTTAGCGTGGAAGTGTTCCTCATTTCCTAACAAATATGAATAATAGTTGGAAATGATGGAATTTATAAATTAATATAATTTTGAAAATCACTTCATGGATTGAATGCATATGTTGCAATCAATTATAGTTTCATTCTAGATAATATGATTAATGGTTGAATTCCATTTTTTAAGTGAATAATGGATGGAAATGATTGAATTGATTGTAAATTACAATTATGTTATCATTTCATGAACTTCTGAAAATGTGCATGAGTGCTAACAATCTTGTTTGGCTGCAAGAAAATTGAGAAAAAATTGCAGAAAGATTGGTCTTGGATATGGCATGGATGTAAGTCCATGAGGGAGACTGACATCTACAGCTGCAAGAGACAAACATAATGAGCATAAATCACATGCATGGGAAATTTTATTTTCCTTGTATGGAATAAATTTGATAAATTAATGATTGCAAATTATTATAATATGCTAACAATTGGCTAAATTGAAGTGAGAAAATTTGCAGGAAGAATGGTCTTGGACATGGAAATGGTGTAAGCCCATAAGGAAGACTGATGCTTGTTGTTGCAAGAGCAAAACGTCTTGAGAAGAAAACTCGTGCTTGGGAAACTTAGTTTTCATAAATGTAAAACCAAAGTGGAAATTAATATGTAAAATTGCTATGGTGATATCTCATGATGAATGCATGTGTGTGATACATATGAGATTATGACTAATAAAGTTGGAAAGCTCAAAAAGAAGGATATTTTTGTGACACTAGAACCCTCAGATTGTCATAAGTTACAAATTTCCAGTGAAAAATATGGTAGTGAGTTGGCGCTCCCCTTGCGCAAGAACACCTTGGAAAATGATGGATTGGTCGAGGGACTGTGTAGCAGTGAAGGGGGTTCCTGGGCCTAGAGGTTGAGGATGGAAAAGGGGAGGGAACTCTAGAATGTATATGACATGGTGGCTAGAATCATAAGGGTGTGTTAGAAAAACAAAAGTGAGCTAAATTCCTTTTGTGGTTGCTCGTGAAATAGAACAACAATCATATGAATAAATGATTTTATTCACTCTATTAATTATGTTGAAAGATGGGTTAATTGTTGTTTAATACGTTTTAAGTTTTTCCATATTCATTTTTGCTTATTGTGCCTGAATGAAGTTTTTTCATTTGTGTTTTTATGTGAATGGATGTTTTTGTGTGTATGTGTCATCGTCACTACATATGTTGAAGTTGACTGCAATTTTAATTGATATGGGAAATTGCATGAGATTATATGTCATGTTGTGTAGTTTCTTTCCCCCAGAGTTGCGTAAGGTGTTGTGCAGGAGTCACAATTGAAACTATTTGAAATTTGGAGATTCCATTATCACAACTGGAGTTCCTGGAGCCACAACTCAAAGACTTCATGTCCGACCTGGTACTAGAACCCTATAAGGGAAGTGGTACAGCCTGAAGCGTTGCAATGTAGAGAAGGGTTCTGCTTCATTGGGTTGTGCAGGTTGAGGGGAATGAGGGTTTGTTGGTTGGAATTGTTTTGGGAATCAACAAAGTATAAAATATTTTGCAACTAGAGTTCCTAGAGCCACAACTCAGAGACTTCATGTCTGACCTTGTGTTGGAACCCTAGAAGGGAAATGGTACAAGATGAGGGTATGCAGTGCAAAGAAGGGGGTACACTTCATTGGGTTGTGCAGGTTGAGGGGGACGAGAGTGTGTTGGTTGGAATTGTTGTGGGAACTGATAAAAGCATGAAGAATATTGTAGTTGGAGCTAGAGAAAGGCAGTGTAGGCCTCGAAAAATGAATGACTGCTAGTTTGAATTGTTGCCAAAATGATGAATTGTGAAATTATCTTACGCATTTTGGGCCAGGGAGCCTAAGTATCTATGGTTTTTGGGCTAGAGTGCCTATGTATGTATATGTTTTGGGCCAATGTTCCTATGTATCTATGATTTTGGGCCAAAGAGCATATATAATTTTGTTTAGATGAGAATGCATGTGTGATCTTGGACCAGAGAGCCTATACGTTGATTAATGGTTAGGGAGCTGGAATTGTAAAATGAATGTACACTTGTAGGGTGTTGTGCATTAAGGAAAATACAAAAACAAGGGGGAGGAGAATGTAACATCCCTAGTTTTAATCCCCGTGAATTAGAATGTAACTGTATAAATGTGATTTAGGATGGTGAGCCAATGTGTTGGGGAAAAGATCCCATATTGGTTTAATATGGCTAGGGGCTAGATGGTATATTATGTGCATTGAAATAGTTAGTCAAAATAGTAATCGATGACTGCGATACGAGAGGGATGAAGAACGACTGGGGGGTATGATTCCACAAGAGAGAGGGGTCCAAGGGTGGATTCCTCATGGGTATTAATCCAAATCGACATTCTTGAATTATTATTATTATTATTATTATTATGTATAACCTTTTATTTGTTGTTGAGTGTTCCTAAATCCAATCATTGAATTCATGTAAGAAGGTGGGTGTGAGGAGTCACATCCAAAATTTATTGAGAGCATGGGCATGAGTACAATCAGCTTTGGGAAGAGTGTAATTCAAGTCAAGCAAGCAAACAAGGAGAGGAAATTTGTATGGCCAAGGGGGAAGTTTTTGGATAGTCATGTTTTTGCATGGAGAGTAGTTTTTACTTGCAGATTTTAGGAGGCAAGAGAGGAAACGAGTGCTGGAAAGAGAAGAAACCATGTTGTGCTTGAAGGCAACCATTTTTTGGTTGTGTTTTATGTTAAGAGAGAGGCATGTGCCATGTAAATCGGGTTGTGGGCATGTAAAACGTTTTTCTATTGAGAAAATGGATCAAGAGCCTTGTGAAGGTTATTGTGAGCACTCATGCAGTAGCTGGGAGGATTTATGGTCAACCAGATGCACTGGAGACTTGGAGGGAAGTGAGAAGGCTTGAGGGAATATGTGCAGTGAAGAGGGATCACATTCCTTGGGTTATGCAGGTTATGGGGAACAAATTTGGAACTTGGGTTTTGGGGGATGTTGTGTGTGGAGAGTGGTTAGCTAGAAGGTATGGATGTCCTTCTAGACTCATAGTCTCAGCTTGGGCATGGCCTATTGTTGAGAGGAAATGAACAACAATGCCTATGGTTGGGAGGTTCATCCTTCGTATGCAACCAACCGGTTAACTATTAACAAATAAGTCTTATGTTGTTTTTATGATGATATTTCGTTGTATAAATGTTTTATATGAATGTTGTGTGTTTGTTTTTTTTCTTAAACATTTGCATTCATGGTTTTATTTATGTTGTATATGCATTTAGATTTAATGATAATAAACAATAGTTAAAACTGTGAGTGATATGTAGTTGGTAAGCTACAAGAATTTAATTAGCAGAAAATTTTATGTTTTAATGTGTATTCCATGCGTAATGTTTCTTAGCTAAAGGTTGGGTACGTTACACCACCAGATACATATGAAAGAGGCAAATATTCCCAAACTACATTTCAAACTCATGCGGGTCGGTTTGAGTTCTTGGTCATGCCCTTTGGCTTGTGTAATGCACCTTCCACTTTTTAAAGTCTCATTAATCATGTCTTCCATCCTTTCCTTCGTCATTTTGTCTTAGTTTTCTTTGATGATATCCTCATCTATAGTAAAACTTGGCATACCCATCTCGCCCATGTGGATCAAGTCCTACACTTACTATCTAAGCAAAAAAAAAATCTCAAACAGTCTTAATGTGCTTTTGGAGCCTCTAAAGTTGAGTACCTAAGTCATATTGTTAGCAAGGATGGTGTACATGTGGATCCTAAGAAAATTTAAACTATGAAGGATTTGCCTCGCCCTAAATCTTAAAATTTTATGTGGTTTCCTGGGTTTAACAAGCTATTATCACAAGTTTGTTCATAATCATGGTAACATTGCAACTTCTCTCACTGCTCTCTGATGGGTGTCCACAACACCATATTTTTCATAGTCTTTATTACCTTTTTTGTGCCACTCTATCATCCTTTTCACTTCTACCTTCAACATAATTAGTGCATTTTTCTTTAGGTATGTCACTCTGTAATTCATGTCACTTTGAGTGGTTTTCCTAGTGTAAAAGAGGGAGTATTGACCTTTTTTTTGCTTACTAATGAAACATAATTGCTATGATAGGAAAGGACTTGGAGACTATATAGTCCCAGTTGTTGCAACACCCTTTTCAAGTTGTTGCAACAGGCCTTTCCGTTGTTGTAACACTTTTCCATGTTACTACAACACCCCTCTACGTTGCTACAACACCTTTCTTTGATGTCACAACATGATATCCTCATTGTTGCAACTCGGGACAAAAAACATTGCCTTCTTCATGGTGACAACATGATACAACATCCCAAGAACAAAGTGCTAACAGAATCTCGAGATGCCAGCTATGGTAATGATGCCAAGGAAACAACCACGAGTGTAGCACCCCGTGATAAAAGGATTAGGCATAAAATTCAAGGAAAAGGAGAATGGGCGAACAACTCGAACTGCAAAAATTGGAAATAGCATAGGAAACCATTCCAACTGATATCCAAATAATCCATGAAGATTAAGTCATATGAATCTCCACCATACCTATTCCAAGTAGTTCATTAAACGAAATTGGGAACAACATGAGGATCGTAGATCCTCATGGTTGTCCTAGATAATTCCCTTCTAAAGAGAGAATGTAATGAAATATATAAAGGCTTAACTCAATGAGAGTCAAGGATGAATTTTAATTTTCGAACTCTGTTTGTAGTTTAATAAGAAACATATTGTTGCAACTTTTGGTCATAATTGTGGTGTGATGTGCATTTGAGCTCAATACATGATTAAATCTTTCTACTGGTTCCTTTCCTAGGGAGGTAGGGCCCCCTCTGTACTATGTATTGTATCTATATTGTAACACATTTTCATTCTTTGGATTAAGTATTCTGTCTGTAGGGTTCATTTAATTACTCTTTCATAGACGGTAAATTATATTATGTTGTAACACTTCCATTTCTGGTTTCGATAGTATTCAATTATGTTCTTTTCAATTCGTATGTGTGATCACATAAGTGTTTGAATTGTTTAGCTGTATGAAAAGTGCCTTTATTGATGTCATTCAACAAGAGGGTGTGAGCTACCTCCGACATAGTCACCAACATGATTAGATATTGGCCAATGTGTGTTTCCTTTCTGCAATAGTTTAGATGCCCTTTTCATTATGCCATGACCAGGGTGACAACAAATCACTTCCATCTGGCTTCACTATCATAATTATTTTATCTATCTTTTTCAGTAGGCCTAGACTGGTGTCATAGCATATAGCTTCCATCTAGTTACTCTAGATAGTCAATTCCTGTTGTCATTACTTTTGAGTGATTTAGAATTTGGTGACTTTTTTTTGGTTCGTTCATATTCTCCCTTTCTCTTAGACATTCCTTTGTTGCAACTTCACCATTAGAATTTAGATTGAGTCGATTTCCTTGGCATATATAGTGCATGAAAATTCACAAGTAACATGTGAATCCATGGTTTGACAAAGTAAATGATCTGTTTTTTTGGTTTCCCTTTGAAACAATTAAAAGGTAATTAGAACACCCATAATTTTTGGTGTCGTTGTCGGGGAACTGTCAACAGTGCAACCCCTCTTTCAAAGGATTAGTATGTTTTTTTATATGTTTCATTTTGCAATTGATTTCCTAGTTTTTTTATTTTTCTTGAATGATTTGGTGAAACACTCATGAGAAAAAACCATAACCCAAAAGGTCGAACAAAGAACCCCCCCCTGAAACTAACATTGCAGGGAGACTATATACAGGAGAGGGACCAAGCCAGTCGATCGACCCACCTCATTATTTGTCCCCTACTGCCAACTCATTATCTAAGAATCGACCTACAAACTTAGAGGTAGGCCATTTAGTCAATCCTCCCAAAGAAACATCCTCCACTCAAGAGGGATACATTTTTCCTCATGGAAGCACCAACAAACTATCCAGTTATTACTGCCCGAAGAAAGAAATCCCAGGGCTAATTACATCAGCTGAGGAGTAGTTTGAAGACACCTTCCACAAAATGGCAAGAGAAGCCAACCATGATTAGGTCAAGGAAGAGGTTTCCACCTTTAAATTCCCCATATGGGAAGTCAATAGTGATACAAAGATGAAAAAAATTCCCCACTCTACCTTTCCCAACTTCAATGACTCTTCTAATGAATACCCTAACATGTTCTTGTTTAAATTTGATGTCCTTTGTTAAAGCTATGACTATTTTGATGATACTAAGAAGTTTAAACTCTTCCTCCCCACCCTCAAGGGAGCCACTCTCATATGTTTTATAGGGTTGGAAGGAGACAACATCATCTCATGGGCACAAATGAGAGAAAAAATCCTCAAGAAGTATCAAGATTACTGCAAGAATAGGGACATAAAGGAGGAAATATTTCATATGACTTAGAGGGGAGAAGAAATCTTAGAGGACTATCTGGAATGCTTTCGATATAATCGACAGAGGGAAAGACAACACTAGTTAAGTGGGGAAACTCTCAAGGTATTATTATTTAAGGGAATGAGGGAAGAATGCATTGATCTCCTCAACTTGATGAGTGGGGGTGACATATCTCGGCTCCCCTATGAAAGTATTTATGATTTGTGTCAGAGATATTCTCGTGGTACCTCATGAACTAGTAAGGGGACACGAGATATGTTGACAAGATCCCACAAGAGCAGCAATGGAGGAGTCAATAGAGTGGAGATTGATAATATGTTGGAATGCTTCAAGACAAACATACTCAACTCCCTAAGTTCATAGCTTGACACACTACAACTACAGAGGAAGAAAGAGGAGGAAAAAGCAAGCTTTGGCAATATTCTTCCCAGGGTGCAAGAAGAAACACCCAAAGAGAGAGTGCCCATTGGATCATATAGGAATTTGTGGGATATGTGAACAAGATCATCCTACATCCAAATGTCCATCCTTTCAAGGATTGAAGGTAGCTTACCAGGAAACAAATGGCAAAGTTGAGAAATTGTGTCTTATCATCCAAAAGAGACCATGGCAACCCTATCCCTTAGGTACGAACACAAACAAATCTAATTATTTCAATCCTTATGGGGTTAATTATTCAATGCAATATCCCACTTAGAAGTGGTATGCACTTAATCCATAATGGATGCTCTCACCTTCTCCAAACCACCCATGGTAGCAAGGGTGGCAGAAACATCCTTCTATAGGAACACAACAAACTTGGCCCCAACAAGTCTTGCAAACCTTACCACCACCACAAACTCTTACACAATAGCCCAATCCTTCTCCTCCTCGACCGTAACTCCTTGTGCAACCACTCCCTAACCCAAATAACCAACCTACCCAGCCAACTTGTGTTTTTAGATTTCCAACCTTCCCTGCATACTCAATTACTCATGTAGAGTGCCAAGATATACACTTAAGATAAGGGAAGGTCTTAAATAACCAAAACCCTAAGGTTACTATTGAATATTACCAAGAGGAAACCCAAAAGGAGGATCCTCCATGAGAGAAACGTCCCGAGACAAATCCCAACCGAATTAATCAAGGACCAACATTTCCTCCATATCCTGAGAAATTAAACCTAGAGAAACCAACCACACAACTAGAATTTGACATCCTATGGGAACTTAAGAATGTTTTTGTATAAATCCCTCTTTTCCAAGCTATCAAAGATGTCCCAATATACTCCAAGAATATCAAGGAATTATGTCTTCGATAACATGGGATAAAAATAAAGACCCCCAAACTATCCATGTCATAAGAAAATTGACAGACTTAATGTTGGGAAAGGAAACTACAACCAAATACTTTGATTGAGGAAGTCCGCTAGTAAACATCCAGATCAACTACACTGATATTCCCAATAACCTAATTTATCTTGGTGCAACAATCAATATCATGACCTGAGAAACTATAGAAGCCTTGGGGCTGGTTAGTCTTCGACAAACTCCCATAGTGCTGCAATTAATAGACTGATCCACCGTCAAACCTAAGGGAGTTATAGAAGATGTCATTATCTCAATAGACTCCTAGGAATATCCAGCCAACTTCATAGTCCTCCAACCCAAGTATTACCTAGGAGGTTATCCTTTAATTCTAGGATGACCGTGGTTGGCAACTATCGATGCCTATATTGGCTACAGGTAAGGAAGCATGACAATTTCCCATAATGGATCGAAGAAACAACTTACTCTATGCCATCCTTCCAAACAAATTCATGAACCAGAAGCCCCAATATGACGAGGTATCCCAGTAGTTTCTCACCATAGATCAATACCTTTCCATCAGAGATAAAATAGAAGATGAAAAAATTAGTGACTTCTTAGCCACTACCCCATCATCTTCTAAGCACATTTGGAACAAATTTTAGATCACTGGGTGCAAGAAAATATTTCTCCCACTAATGGAAATTGTGAACCAACTAAAGCCCCCACTATCAAGAACATTAGTTCACTCATTGAGCCTGTAGATATCCATCCATGAAAATTCCTAAACATTAACTGAGGACTATCTGAACCACAAAAGAAGCAACTCATCGAAGTTTTAAAGAGGAATGGTGAGGCCTTCACCTAGGATTCTATGGACATGAAGGGAATTCATCAAGATTTATGTACCCACCACATATACATCAAGGAAGAGTTGAGGCCTATTCTCCAGCCACAATGAAGGATGAACCACATAATGAAAGAAATAATGAAGGAAGAGCTACAAAAATTACTCTTCGTAGGCTTCATTTACCCCATCTCTGACAGCTAGTGGGTTTCTCCTCTCGTTATAGTCCCCAAGAAAAATGGAAAATGGAGAATTTGCATCGATTATAGGGAATTAAACAAATACATCCACAAAGACCACTCCCCCCTACCATTTATTGACCAAGTGATAGACACACTTGCGGGGAAGAAGTGATTTTCATTCCTTGACAGATTTAGTGGGTACAACTAGGTCCAGATTGCCCTGGAAGACTAAGAAAATATCACCTTTACTTGTCCTTGGGGGACATTCGCATATAGGTTTTTACCATTTGGGTTATATAGCACCCCAACCACTTTCCAGAGGGTCACACTTGGTATATTTTTTTTATTTAATACATGACAACATGGAGGTGTACATGGATGACTTCACTACCTACTGTGACACCTTCACAACTACCCTCACCAATTTGGAAAATGTGCTAAAAAATTGTATAGAAACCAATGTAGCCCTCAATGATGAAAAATGTGCTATGATGATGAAAAAAGACATCATCTTAGGGAATCACATATCCCCTGCCAGAATACAGGTCGACCCAACAAATATGTAGGTAATACTTGATCTTCCCCCTTCGATTACACAAAAAGAGGTGAAAATTCTCTTGGGAAAAACTAGGTATTATAGACGGTTCATCGAGAATTTTTCTAGGATTGTATGTCCCTTGTTTCTGCTACTAACAAATAATGCAGAGTTATATTGGACAAATAAATGCTAGGATTCCTTCAAAGAATTAAAAAATAGATTAACAACAACACCTATTTTACGAGGGCCAAATTGGTCGTTGCCATTCCACATATCAACAAACGCATCAAACACAACCACTGGGGTAGGGATGGGACAACAGGAGCAACAAGGACCATATGCCATCTACTTTATCAACAAGAATCTTATGTTAATAGAATTAAACTATACAGTAATAGAAAAAGAATTCCTTACATAATCTAAGCCATCAATAAATTATGGCTCTTTATAAGAGGATATTCTATAATTTTACATATGAACCACTCATCAATTAAATATCTAATGAAAAAACCCATCACTAATGCTAGAGTGACTAGGTGGCTATTGTTATTACAAGAATTTGATGTGACCATTGTGGAAAGGCCAGGTAAGGAAAATGCAGTGGTTGATTTTCTCTCTAGACTAAACATAGATAGAAACCTCCTTGTGGAAGACACTTTTTCTTGATGAGCAAGTATTCACAATATCCACTAACATGCCTTGGTATGTAGATATTGCTAATTATTTGGCTGCAAGAAAACTTGTGCCTCATCTATCACCAAAAGAGCAGAAGATGGTTGTAAACAAAGTGGCAAATATTTTAGGATTGAAGGATGTCTCTTCTATACATGCCCATACTTTGTTATTAGGAACTGCGTGAGGGAGGAAGAAATTTACGACATCTTGAAAGCATGTCACAATGGGCCCTATAGAGTACACTTGTTAGGCCAAAGAAAATGGTATAAGGTACTCAATATTGGGTATTATTAGACCACTATCTTCTGCAATGCCAAGGAATATGTGAGGAGATGTGATAGTTGCCAAAGAATGGGACAACAAGTGCAGACAGACAAGATTCCCTTACAAATGCAACTATGGTGGAACCTTTTGAGAAATGAGCCCTAGAATTAATAGGGCCTATTAATCCTCCATCCTGACATAATTCCTACATCTTGGTATGCAGGGATTATGTTACCAAATGGATGGAGGCAAAATGAATTCAGGAAACCATTGATCAAGTTGTGACAAAATTTCTATAAAGGGAAATTTTTACTAGGTTCGGGGTACCGAGGGAAATCATCACGGATGGAGGAGCTCAGTTTATTTCAAGGAAATTCTAGGAAATAATGGAACTCTACAACTTCAATCACAGGGTCACCACACCATACCATCCATATGAAAAAATACAAGTTGAAGGGATGAAGAAGATTCTTAAGAATATTCTAACGAAGATTGTCTGACTCCACCTCAAAGATTGGGAATATAATATTTCAGATACATTATGAGCCTACATAGCCACATGGATAAATACCACAAAATGTACACCATACAATTTGGTATATGGGAAATGGACCATAGTATCCATTGAGGAATAAATCAAGACTTTGAGGAAAAAAGTACAACTAGGATGGACATGTTCAAGGCACATCAATAGTGACTCCATCAGATTAGTAAGCTAGATGAGCTTTGATAGGATGCTTTACAACGAGTATCTATCATCCAACAATAAAGGGTTAAATGGCACGATAAATTAATAAAGAAAAAGGAATTTTCATACGGTGATTGGGACTTGTTATTCGATTCTAGGTTTAATTATTTCAAAGGGGAATTCCGCACTCAATGACTGGGAGCATACAAGATTGACACTATATACAATAACGAGACCGTGAATATACATATTATTGATGAAGCCAGAACTTTGTTAATGGATAATGGACATAGACTCTAACTGTACAAGAGGCCACTATCTAAAGAATCCTTCTTGAAGAACATTAGTAATGGTTGGGCCAACAAGGACCTGGAAATTTTTTGGCCAAAAGAATCTACCCCGGGATGAAGAGGAAAGAAACACATATCATAAAAATTAAAAAAAAGGTTTGATAAATGAGTTTTTTCTAACCTTTGTTAATGTGGGTTTCACAAAATAATGAGGTATCGACAATAGAAATCTAGATGTTGCAACTCTAAATGTTGAAACTATGGATGTTGCAACTCTTTATGCTGCAACTACAGATGTTGCAACTGTAGACATTGCAATTCTAAACACTACAAATTCAGATCTTGCAACTCCAAACATTGTAACTCTAGATGTTGCAACTCCATATGTTGCAACTCTAGATGTTGCAACTCCATATGCTGCAACTCCAGATGTTGCAACTTTGTTCAATGCTACACTAGATTTCGATGCTACAACTCTGACTTCCATTTAATACCACTCGGCATCAAGATGTCCTCATCGAAAGATATAATACCAGGATGACATGTCATCAATATGACTTAGGTGGACATAACATAAACCGTTAGCACGAAAACATAACTCATGGCAAGGCTTGAACCATGTGGACCCACATACGACGTGAAAGGTAAGTGTGAAAAGGTACGCACCCCTCTTTATATTTGGCATATCACTCAATTGGCATTTATGATGAGTTGATCGACCTGAAAAATTCACCCCGTGTAATCATTACCACTCCATGTGATACGTCGGATGGCAGTTAATATACGTAAGGATGACCTACCCATCCAAAAATCCCTGTAAAAACTACATGATTTATCACCGCCATTACTAAATTTGTGATAATAACCATAATTATTCCATAAACCTCATCAACTTACCTTTTTTCTAAAGATGGTGAAGTTGGACTCTCATCCATTTTCTCCTCATGGAGTGATACGAGACCTTTGTAACTAAGAAAGTGGGATCGACAGAGTAAGGGTAAAAACCATGTGAGGCCCACTTATCCACCAAGAACTAGACATAGGACTGGTCAAACTGGATGAAGAGGTTTGGAGGGTTTTTCAGAACACAATATGGGTAGGGTATATTGAACGACTCTAGGGGTACAACAACAAAATCGCCCTCGAGTTCACAAAGAGTCAGAGGGAGGAAAGAGCACAAGTTTGAGGAATCCAAATTGAGATCAACGATGAAGAAATTTCCACAATGATAGGGTTTCCACGAGAGGGGTAACAATGTTTCTCTCGAAAAAAAAATGTCTCATATTGTAAAAGACGAGTTTTTGTAGGGGGGGGGAGATCTAACAAGGAAGGGCAGCAAATTCATTAGAAATTCGACCCCTTTGGGAAAGGGTAGCCTATTATGTCCAGAAGTATTTCATGTGTGAAGGTTTCCATGAAGTCATATTTTAGTACCACCTCAAACTGTTGCACCACCATATCAGGCATCGCTAGATCGTGAATATGCCATTCTTTCTTTGGAAGTGCTTATAGAATATGGCTCACAGTATTCAAAGATCCCAATGACCTCAATATTTCTTGTCTCACCATGGAATTATCAAGTTCATGGTGATGCATGCATTTATTCAAGCCAACCATGCATGGGAAAATGTCACAGGTCCTCCACCATTGACTGTGGAAGGACAAGCATCTCTAGAGTCAGCATGAGAATTGAGGACATCAAATCTCCTGTAGATCCTAGAAAGGGAAATTCAAGAAATCCCCAGCATAGAAGAAGAATAAGGTAGGAAAATCATAAAAAAGGAAAGAGCAACCGGAAGCGATAAAGGGTATGCTTGTGCCGAAGAAAAGAAGGACACGACACTCGTCTAGGCTGACCACCCCTACTGAAACACAAGAACTAGTAGGGGAATTGGGAGAAAAAGAGATTATGGAAGAAAGGATCCCTACTAAAACACAAGAACCAGCAGGGGAGTCAGTAATAGAGGAATTGGGACACCCTACTGACACATAGGAACTAGCAGGGGAGGACGATCTAGTTGAAGGATGGAACTCCTCAGTTGAGACACAAGAACCAATAGGGGAGGGCACATCTTCTGAAATGGTAGAAGACAACCCATGTGTTGTTGCAACACAAGACCATATTAGGGTTTATGATGAAACATAAAATGAAGGAAGAAATCATTTCCCAACATCGAAGAATAATATTCATAGGCACACTCCACATAAACCCCCGAGGATCCTATACTTTGTGCTTATGCAACACAATTTTAAGTTAAAAAAAAAAAACATAAGTTACAAAGAAGAAGAATAAAGATGAAATCAAGGATGAAAAAGGATCCAACAAACCTAGAATGGTTGGCCCAAGTGGTTGAAATCAGCCAACAAATCTACAATAGATGTGAGGGAGAAATTGTTAGACCTGTTATCCACATTTTGTGGGATAACTAAGGAACAATTATCCCAACCTACAACTTGTGCAATAACATTTTGGCGCCATTTTCAGGGAGGATTTTGAATCCTCTTCCAAACCCTAAAGACACTTTGGAAAGCTATCCGAAAAACCTCTTCCTTGGATTTCCTGGCGACTCCACCCAAGGGACATTCCCTTCTCACCTTTTTTAAATTTTGATAAGCTTGTCCTGAAGATTTTCTAGCGACTCCACCATGGGACAAAAGAAGTGTAATTTGACCCCCAACAACACTCCCAGACATTGTAATCCTTCAACCAAAAATTCTAGTCCTATGTCGTCCCCCACTTATCATGATTGTCCCTCTGCTTCTCTTATCCCTCCATGCTCACCTACTGCCTCCACACCTCCACTCTCATATGTGCCTACCTCTCTGAGTGCTACATGGAGCCCGTGGTCCAAATATGCATACAAACCTTTGGACATGACAAATATCCCTGGATCTCCTCACAAAAACCCCAAAGGACTTCAAGGAGTGGCTCCCCACCTTTTCAAGAGAATATCTCATTACAACTGAATATCAATTAGATTCATTCCTCCACGCTTTGTAACCTTATGACCAACATGAAGATATCCTAATGAGACTCTTCTCTTACACTTTTTTCGAGAAGTCCAAGGGATGGTTTGACAGTATTCTCCCAGGGGAAATCACAAATTGGGACCTTTTTCAGGAACTTTTTACCAAAATATTTGAAAAGAACAAATATTACCAATCCCTTTATCAACAACTCTACTACTATAGTAGAAATGCATGGGAAAGTATAAGGGATTTCAATGATAATTTTAACACCCTTTTAAGGAGATTCCATCAAGACTTAAACCCTTCCCAGGCTATTATCCTCAAGTCTTACATATCAACCATGAAAGACCCATATGGGGTCTTAATTGGGAGATTCCCTACAACTTTGTTTGAAGCGAAAGAAAGAGCGTGTGAGATAGAAGAAAACGTAACCTCCTCTCTCATACAAGAGGAGGAATGTATTAAAGAGACTTTTTAGATTAATCATATTGATGACTTTTCCCCACCAAAATTTCCCCTTGATGTCAAAACATACTTACAAGAGGAACAAGAAAAGGAAACCAAAATTGAAGCTCATAGCGCGATGAATCTATTGGGAAAAGAAAAGGAGGTAACACCAAGAAGTACACCTTGCCCAATAAATGATATTTTGGAGGTTGAAAGGAGACAAGCAAAAAAACAGGCTGAAGAGGAGTTTTTGCAACACATTCAACAAGCCTTGAGAGAGCCTCACAAAGAAGGAAAAGTCGATATTGTCAAAGTTGAGGAGAAATTTCTTTCCCCAAGCAAGACCAAAAGTGAAGGTGATGTGGATCATGTCAATATAACCCGTCAGGTTCTGGAAGAAGGAATTGACAACATATTCATTTTGGAAAACTCCCTTTCTCTTTATGAGGAAAAGAAGGAAGGATCTTGGGCCTTATATTTCGATGTTGCGCACTCAAGCACATGCTCAGGTGCAGGGATAGTCTTAAGATCACCAAACAATGAGACTGCCCTTTTCTCGTACAGACTTGATTTCAACTGCACAAAAAATATCATCGATTACAAAGCCCTTATCCTAGGCATTAATCTTTCCATCGATATGAACATCAAGACCCTACATGTAAGAGGAGACTATGACCTAATCGTTTCATAAGTTAACAAAAAATTCGTGGCTAAAAACCGAAGGTTGAAACAATACAGGGATGACGTGTGGGACACCATAAAAAAGTTTGACAACTTCTCAATTTAATCTATCCCTAGGGAAGAGAATCATTTGGCAATAAACCTTGTTGTCTCCTCTTCCACCTTACAACTTTCCAAGGAAATTAGTCTCTATAAGGTGGAAGTAAATTACATACCCTTGTTACCCGACAACTTAGAACATTAGCAATTTTTTTATAACGAAATTCAACTTCTACACTTTCTCCAAAATGAGGGTGAATTCTTAGAGGCCTAGACAAATATATTGGTCAAAAAGGCCAATATTGAGATCATCGATAGAGATGAAGGACCCCTACCCAAAGTTATTGTCCGCTTATAAGACACTTTTGATCAGAATGACATGTATAAAGGGAAGCCCTCAAGCAAAATCAATGATGAGATCATTGAATTCAACATTGGAATCGATGAATCCCCAAAGATGATCAATTTTGGGAAAGGAACAATGAATGATGAAGGGGAAAGATGATTTCCCTTATAAGAGAGTTTAAAGATGTCTTTGTTTGGTCTTATGAATATTTTAAGGCTTACCATGAATACGTCATACAACACGTTATCCCCCTCATTGATGGCACAAAGCACTTCAGACATAAACTTAAGAAGATGAACCCAAAGGTTTCCCCATGGGTGCAAAAGGAGTTACAAAATATGGTTGAGGTAGGAATAATTGAGCCTATCATATATTCATCGTCGGTGTCTAATCCAGTCATTGTAAGGAAGAAGACTGGCAAAATTAGGATATGTGTAGACTTTATAAATTTAAACCAGGCTTCTCTCAAGGACAATTATCCTCTACCAAACATGGAGTATCTTTTGCAAAGGGTCACTGGTGCAAAAATGATGTCCATGCTTGATGGATTCTCAGGATATAATCAAGTATTGGTAAAGGAAGATGATCAACTGAAAATCTCTTTCACCACCCCTTGGGGAACTTATAAGTATTTAAGAATGCCTTTTGGACTGACCAACACAGGGGGCACTTTTCAACACACCATGGACTATGGTTTCAGGGATCTGATCGGGAAACTTATAGAGATATATTAGGATGATCTAACTGCTATCTCCAAAAAGGGGGAAAAACATATCCAACACATAAGAACCATTTTCTAGAGATGTAGGGAGTATGGCATTTCTCTCAACCCTAAGAAATCAATTTTTGGCGTTGACAAGGGTATGGCATTTCTCTCAACCCTAAGAAATCATTTTTTGGCGTTGACAAGGGTAAGTTACCAGGCCATATCATTTCTAAAGATGGAATCATGATAGACCCTTCCAGGGTTGAAGGCATCTAGAAGATCCCTCTCCCTAAGGACAAGAAATCCATGAAATATTTCTTTGGTCAGATTAAATTCATAAGGATATTCATTCCAAACTTTCTCGAGATTGTTAAACCCCTTAACAAGTTTCTAAAGAAGGATGCTCATTTTGAATGGGAAAGTGAAGGTAAGTTGTCCTTCCAGCGTATCAAGGAGGCAATAACTATTGTACTAGTCTTGGTTAGCCCAAATTTTTCCAAAGACTTCATCATATTTTCTTTCGCTTCAAAGGACACCATTGCAAGGGTTTGGTTATAGAAGAATGATCAAGGGGATGAACAACCATTTGCTTTCATGAGAAAAAATCTTAGAGACTTAGAATTGAATTACACCATTATGGAAAAATAAGCTAATGCTCTATTCAAGTCTCTCAAACACTTTCGAACTTATGTAGGATACAACAAGATCAAATTCTTTGTCCCCTACCCCATTGTAAAATATGTTTTATCACAACAAGATTGCCTTGGATCAAGAGGAAAGTGGGTTTCAAAAATACAAGAATAGGATTTGGAGATTAAACCAACCAAGATAATTAAAGAGAAAGGATTAGAAAAGATGATAACAGAAAGTAATCAAGAAGCCATTGAGGTAGGAGAGAAGGAACAAGTCAACATTATCATAAGTGAGATTGAGAACAATGAATCAAATGTCATTTATTACTTGAAAAGCCTCACTTGCCCTGATCATTTGGTGGAACATAAAAAAATATCCCTAAGACTCAAAGCTATAAAGTATTTCCTAACAGATAATGGTCCTGGGTGGAGGAACCCAGATGGGGTAATCCTCAGATGTGTTGATAAAGAATAAGTTGACAAGTTAATGACCAACCTTCATTTAGGGAATTGTGGTGGCCATTTTGCAGCATGCACCTTTGCCCATAATATTTTGATGGAAGGATACTATTGGCCCACTATTTTCTCCAACACACATCGATATGTTAGATCTTGTATACCATGCCAATTTCTTACCAACAAACAACACCTTCCTTTCCTTCTCCTTAATACAGTCATTGTAGAAGAACCCTTTCAACAATGGGGATTGGATTTCATTGGTGAATTCAAGGACAACTATAGTAATGGGTATTAATGGAATTTGACTGCCACTGATTACTTCACTAGATGGGTGGAAGTTGTCCCAACAAAAAAAGAAACAAAAGAAGTTGTGATGAAGTTCCTCAAGGAAAATACTATTACTAGGTTCGGTGTCCCTGCTAAGATAACCACCGATAACGCCAAATCCTTTAGCTCAATGGTGCTCAATGAATTTGTCTTCAAGTATGGGATCGTTTTATCACACTAGTCAAATTATTACCCTCGAGGAAATGGGTTGGTAGAATCCAACAAAAAAAACATTATGAACATTGTGAAGAAGATTGTTGGGGAAAACAAGAAGAGTTGGGACAAAAAAATCAAGTATGCCTTGTGGGAAGACCACACAACTACCAATAACTCCACCGAAAAGACCCCTTTTGAGTTGGTGTATGGGTTAGAAGCTCTCTTTCCTATAAATCTCCAGATCCAGCATTACAAATATCCCAACAATTTGTTACATATTAAGAAGCATTGCAGAGGTGGATTGATCAACTCATGGAATTGGATGAAACTTGAAGAATGGCCTTTGATCAAATGACAAAGAATTAAGAAAGCGTAAAAGGAACATTTGATCGAAAGGAAAGGAAAAGAGATTTAAAGGAAGGGGACTAGGTCTTAGTGTGGGACAACAAGAGAGAAAAAACAAGAATGCATCAAAAGTTTGTCAGTCTTTGATTAGGGCCCTACAAGATAGAGGAAGTATCTGGGCCAGACTCTTTTTAATTATCCACAACATGAGGGAGGAGGATTCTACTACTGGTGAATGGATCTCTCCTCAAAAATTATTTCCAAGGTGACACTTGATTTCTCCAGGCCCCGGGCCCTAGGTAAGTAGGTAGGTCATCTTTATTTCCTTGAATTTTCATCTTGATTGCTCATATTAGTTTAGATTCATTTCATTTCCATTTTTCTCTAGCATATTATTTTCATGTTTAGTTTATAATTTTTTTTAAAAATGCCAAAATTTTCCTTTCTAGATTAGTTTTCATTTGGATTTTTATGTATATGGATGAAGGGTGATAGCACCACCCTAGATGCTCTGATGTTTTTGTCTGAGTTTTGGCAGGCACAGGTCTACCAAGATATGTTGCGGTTCTTGTGCCCTCTACTGCAAGCACATGTCCCCAAGTAGGAGCTAGATTTTATCCCCATATTGTGGGATAACTAGGGAGATCATGTCTCAAGGTCCTCAGGTTGTAGATATGGAGTGTTGAGAGACTACAAGACCAACAATGTCCACTTGCATAGATGGAAACCCTTCTCACCACCACAGATGTCAGTATTTTCAGGATGGCATCCACCACACCAGCTAGCTTCCGAGAGGCACTAGGCCTTTCTCCATGAGGTACAAGTCAGGTATTATGGTGAGTTTCATTTCAATATTTGAGGCATTTTGAGTATGTGGTATCTTAGACTACTTTAGACTTCATGACATATGCTTGGACATTATTCCTTTTGCCTCATTTTACCTTGGTGGTTGACATTGTGCCCTAGTAAGTGATCTCCCTCGTGAATGAGTTTGCTACTAGGAACTCCCTTGAAGAGCCAGTGTACCATTCTCATCCATACTTACTACTTTCCATCACCTAAAACCCCCCATTTCCTTGTCTCTTGGGATTTTAGGGTATATTGACCCAAGAAGGGCTTATCCCTCATTACATGGGAAGAAGGGGATGAAGTCCCAAAGGGATTTTTGTTGGATAAGAACATAAAATCCTATATATAAACCTTTCATATGCTTCACCCAGGGATCCCCTGAGAAAGTAATGAAACGCTTCTCTGTAAGAAAAGAGGGACCCACAAGAATAAGTGATAGTGAATTCTTAGGGGGTTAGTTGGAGGATAGGAGGTCTCATCACGAGCCAGCCTATCATGATCATGGGTATCTAACGGTATGACATTACAATCATCTGTCCACCAAGCCAGGGTAGTGGCTCTTAGTTACACAACTGAGAGAAAGGGGGTATCATCGCAAGCCAACCTTCTCATTTCTGCAAGGTATTTGTGAGTGACACTGTCATTATCTGGACACAACACCAGGACAGTGGCATGCAACTCATCCTTTAAAACATGAAAGAAACAAAGAATGGCAAGAGGATAGGCTTGGAAAAAGTTCATTGCAAACAAAGATGCCACACATCCTCTACAAAGGCACCCATGAATGAGACACTACAACCCCTTATAGGTCATGAACCCCATGCCTAGTGAGTCTTGATTCATAACCACTTCATCTACTTCACATGGCTTAGAGAGGGATCACTTGGGAAACACTCCTTGACCTAGGGAAAGATCTACTCAATAGGACACCTTGTCAACCCTCCCATACCGAAGCTTGGAAAGTTGCATAATGTCTTTGAGCACTTACTTATTTGACCAAGTAATCTTTGATGCACATGCTTAGGTGACTCATTTATTGATTTTATTTACTCACCATGATATTATGACTTGAGATCCTTGGAGGGCGTGCT